>APFE031312314.1:0-21744 GCA_000404065.3 Pinus taeda | reverse complement strand
AATTTATGAAAGTTATGATTGAGAAGTATAATTGTATATTTTTATAAGGTTTTAAAAGTGAGTTTAGTGAGAGCAAGAAATGAAAATATGTGGAAATGATTTGATTGGTTAATTATTGGAGTCACTTTATTCTCAATATAATTTTTTAGCTCTAAAAATAGTTCTGATTTATTGTTTATGTGGAGATTTCACTATGTGGAGGAAGCTTTCTCTGCTTTTTCCACATAGTGGAAGCTCCTTACAAGCAAAGATTCGTACAAGTGTAGTAGCTCAAGTCTAGTGGAATAATGAACATGGACACCAACTATAATGACAATTGATGAGGAATCCATACATTTAAGTTGTTGAAGCTATGTCACTTAGGGCGAACAAATATCAATAGCAAAGATAAAATTGCACGAGATAGTGATCCTTTTTGCTTTGTGCAAGACCCTTGGTCCCTATTTAAGAAAGAGTGTAGTGTGTATTATTTTGTTCAGTACAAAACGTCCACGTAATGTAAATACAATGAAATTGACATACAATTGAAGGGTTTGAACTGCATTGGCTCTCAAACCTAGAGATATGCATAAAGCATTTCATCTCTGTGGCAATATGCAAGTGATTCCATTTTCAAAGTGAAATGCAGTTGAAGATACACTCAACGCACATTTCTGTCTACCCAAAATTTGAATTAAGGTGGATATATTTCACTAAACTACTATCATGCTTATGAAAGAATTTAGAGTAATTACAGAGGAGAAATAATATGGCGATGACATTTCTACAACCGATAAAGAATTCTAAGAATAAATTAACCCACAAATCTATAATTAGTGCTCTTACAACATTTGCCACCCACAACACAAATTCTCTTTGTAGAGGTAGTGATATTGAGACGACCTTTGTTTTCACTCTCACATAACATTTTTTGATTTTCTAATCAAAGGCACATCAATTTCCCTGTGGGGATCGTCATTTATCATAATTGGTAGTGACGAATGTGCGATGCTTTTTGCATAGTGATTGTCAATTATCACAAACGGTAGTGATGAATGTGCAAAATTTTCTTTATAGTGAAAGATCTGCACAAGCAAAGCTCCACAATTAAAAATAAAAAAAATAACAAAACATCCCCCTTAGATGTACATGTGATGGTTTCTCCCGCTTTCTCTAAATTGGCAGTCCACCGCACTTAGTCTAATAACGATCTTTTCATTGGCTTGGTAGGAATATTGTTGCGCCTCCCAACCGTAACCAACGTTTACCATAGTTACCTGCATTTTCCAGTTGGAGATGCATGGTTGGCACATTAGTTTCACTATGGGGATTGACATCATGAGTTTGTACACACACATTCTCCTAAACATAACTATGAGAGGACCTTGCAGTGTTCGGGACCTTTTGGCATGTTTGCGCCTTAAACGTCTAACATTGTGTTTCAATCATGCATTCAACTTGATATATTATTGACAAATATTTCTTTAATTTCCGTAGTGTTTTACTTTGAAATGTCGTTTATATGCAAGAGAGTGGGGTGAACTATTATCCAATATGTGGTGCACTTTTTTGGTAGAAATTTGAAATCAAAATTTGTACACATTTTGACAAATAGCTTGAAAGGATATAAGCTAAATGTACGGAATGTTTCCCCCTTTCAATTGAACATCATGAAGCTTAACAATGCAATTCTACTTTTAAAAACATTTGATTGGAAATTTGAAGTGGCGTAGGTTGGCCAATTGCAACCATATGACTTTGAATTTACATGGGCTAGAATTCTAGTACTAGGGACACTTAGTGAGGAGAGCATAATTAATACTACAGTTTATTGTATCTAGAAGGAAACTTTGAATCTACTTGTAACCTAGAAAGGTCATGCGCGACAATATTAAAACACTTATGCAGACAAAGATGAGCCCTTGCTGACAATGACAACGGTTGCCATTGATGAAAAAAATATAATGTTGTCTTTCGAGACTTCCCAGATTGCAAATTGTGACGAAGGTTAGAAAACTATTTTTGTGCAGGTAAGCTAAATATATGGAATGTTTTATCCTTTTAATTGGACATCATGAGGCTTAACATTGCAAGTATACTTTTAAGAAATTTTGATTGGAAGTTTGAAGTTGCATAGGTTGGTTGGTTGCAACCATATAATTTTGAATTTACATGGGCTAGAATTCTAGCACTAGGGAGACTTACTGAGGAGAGGGGAATTAATACTAAAGTTCCATGTGTCTCGAAGGAAACATCGAATCTATTTGTAACCTAGAAAGTTCGTGCACGACACTATAAAATGATGTTGTAGACAAAGTTGATTCCTTGTTGTCAACCACAACCGTTGCCATTGATGAAAAAATAAAAACCTATGTTTTAAGATTGCATAGGATACAAATTGTGATGAAGGTTAGAAAACAATTCTTGCACCCCACACTCACCATCTTTCAACACTTATTCTATTCAGTGTTCTCAGCTCTAGAAATGCCCAAAATGCCATATTTCTCATACACTGATTCTAGTGTTCTCAACTCATATGTAGAAATTTGATATTTTATAGATATCTTTTCACGTTCAACATAGTCATTGCAACACACGGAATCACACGAGTGTTTACTAGAAGTTTCCCATGATAAAACATCTCTTCAAATTTCTTAACCCACTCCTTTCAAAACGCTAATGCTTTTTTAGTTTTTACTCTAGCCATCAATCTAGTGACCATGATCTATTAAACAACAAATAAACCAAGAACAAAAAAGCACATATTACATTGAAATAGTTAATACCTACATCTGCATACATATAGGAAACTTAGGACTCAAAAAAAATAATTGAAACCCTTCCATTTTTTCTTGTGGATTCAATAAAGAATATGTTATTTTCTTTTGGATTCAATAGAGAATATGTTCTCCAAATTTGATAGGAAATTGACCTGACTTTAGCTCTCTAACACTTTGGTACATTGATAAGTTCACCAGTTTTGATGTTGAACCACACCCATCATGACTATGGGCTTGGTCAATTTTTCTTATGCAGATATTTTGTTGGAAACCTTTGAGCACTATTGAGGGTGGGGGAGTGAATTAGTAGTGTGATCTACTTAACAATTTTACTTATTAAAAATTCACTTACTGAATCATGCATATAAACAACAACAATGTAAGCAACTAAATCAAACAACCATGGGAAAAATAATACCATCAAATACAACCACAAAGGCCATCACACAAGAGACACAAGATATCTAGTGTGAAGCCCTTCACTAGGAAACAAAAAACACCCTTTATGTTGTTGAGCTACTCTGAATCTCCTATTAAGAAATTATAGTCGTTTTACATAGATTTCTGACTTCGTTCAGCCAGGAGAATCGACCTCATATACAATCATCTGACTCTCATCAACTCAGAGACTAAATTATCCTAATCATATCAGAAGACTATGTTCTCACATGAATCTAGAAACTACCATCCACTGAAAGCCGCCACGATTAATTGATCCTCGCCCAACTCCAATTGGACTATCTAACTACCATTGGCGATCCAAAATGGATCCAGTTTTGCCTCCAGATCAAAGTCTTCAAATGTAGATGAAGGTAGGATCAAGTCGAAGTTCTCATAGATATGATTCCAATGGTGTGAACGACGCATAAATCCGAGTCCAGATGAAGAAGTTAGAGCCGGTCAAAGTTTTTGGAAAATTAGGGCAAAAAGTCCAAAAAAGTAAAAGGTCAACAGTCAATGGTCAACGGTCAATAGGGTGATGTCAGCAGGACACGTGTTGTCCTGGGAATACACCACTTGTCCTGGATTCAGCAGAGGAGGTGACGTGTCGCGATGTAGTTGGTCGATATGGGCCAATCCGGTGCTAACACATGGTAACCCAAATTTTGACCAATGGGGCCTGATTGTCAAAATTTTGGGGATCAAGGAGGATCGAACCATGACCTCCTGGAATGACTAAGTTTTCGCCAGAACTAGCTCAACGGATGAGCTACTGGAGGTCTTGTTAACGAAAGTTATTATGTTGTATTTATGGTGTGTCATTGGAGTTGTCGGAAAAAAAGGGTCGATGGTCGGGGTCAACCCCACAACTACCAGACCCCTTAGTTATTTCGGGAATATCCCACATGCAACGGGTGGTGTTAACCAACACACCATATATGAATCGACAGAACCACATATATGAAACGGCAAACAGAGTTATATAGCTTGAAACCTTATCATATAATGTGAATATCTATGTATATCCAATATAAAACGGTGAGAGTGTTGGGCGGGGGTTTTGACCCGCCGACCTCCAACCTTATATATGCAAACACCTTCACACACATTCGCTAACCAACATTTCAAGGGTGGGGCTTCGTAAACCAAGCGCCCATAAATTTTATTAAACATTTGCAGGTGCCAAACCATCCAAACCACCAGCGCGTAGACCAAGGCGGTTTTATGCAGACTGAGGTGGTTTTTATTATCCAAAAGTGGTTTTGCAAGGATAGAGGTGGTTTTGGATCATTCCAGGGGGTCTGGAGGTCATAGTGGCCAAATATGGTCAAGTTTATACCTGTTTGACTTGAAATTTCAAGTTGAACGCAATGGTGAGGTCCATTTTCTCATTTGAGTCTCTGTTTTTGAGCTCATACCTATAACAATATTTTGAAGACAAAATAAAGTAGGCAACACTGGAATCTAAAGGACTAGGAGACGTAGCGAGGAAGTCTGGTGAAATCCTTTATTAAAGTTTGTTGTATTCATGTGTTTGAATTTGTTTTAAATTTGCTCATTGTTTATGTTATTCACAATCGTTTCGATCCATTGCACTAAGTAACATGAGAAACTTCACATAAAGTCTATAATACCTTTTTCATTAATGGATCAAGTGGTATCAGATCAGCAAGGTTTTTAAGGTTTGACAAGTTTGTGTGAAGATTTGAATGTTTACTAGGTTGAGGCTCGGATGAGGTGAAGGTGAACTTGTTGAGGTGAATCCAGATATTGGAATGGTCTTTTCACAAAGAGGGATGGCAGATGAAACCCCACTTGGGTTAGAATCTCAATTTCTATATAGTTTCATGATGATACGTGCAATGGTGGAAGAGATGTATCGCGAGTTTAAGAAGAACAAAGATGAAGGTATTTCATCACCTAAAGATCAGAAGATAAGGGAAAGGGAGAAATGCTTCCCCCACCATCTACTCCATCATCACCATCATCATCATGATCATCTTCTTCTTCTCATAAATCCAGTCCTTCTAAGAAGAAAAAGAAGAAATCCTCTTTGATCAAATTAGATGTAAAATTTGATTTGCCAATTTATGATGGAGAACTTAATGCTGAAAAGCTTGATAATTGGATAAGACAAATTGAAGTGTATTGCAGGGTGCGGAAAGTTGTTTCAGGAAGGAAGAAGATCCAACTTGCTAGCCTTCATCTTGGAGGAACTGCACTTGTATGGTGGGAAGGCAAGACACAACCAGATCTCAAAAATCATGGTAAAATCATTTCAACTTGGAATGAATTTGTTTCTGCTATTAAAATGCAATTTTATCCTTTGGCTTATACGCAACAAAAAATGATGAGTTGTCAAACACTAAGTCATTTAAAAGGTCAAAGTGTTCAAAGTTATACTTAGGAATTTTGTAAGAGAGCTTTAACATTAGGCATATTATTGGACTCACCAGAGACATTGTTGAAATACATAGGTGGTCTTCATAGTTATTTGAGGCATACCATACTTATGTTCAATCCAACAAGCTTAGATGATGTATCGGTTCAAGCAACTCATCTAGAAGCTAGAGGAAAAAAGGTAACCCATGATGTTTGGAAATCACCCAAACCTATTGAAAGCAAGAATAAAGGCAAGAAGAAACTTAAATGGAAGGAGAAGAAAAAAAACACTATGAAGAAATATAAACCTTCATGCACTCATTGTAAGAAGGAAGGTCACGATGAGGCACATTGTTGGTCATTTCATCCAGAATTGAAGCCTAAGAAGTTTGGGAGTAAAGAGTAGAAGAACGTTGCTGCTATTCAAAAGAACTTGGGATTAGATTTAGGTAACAAGACAACGGTTACAACTACAGGTATAAAAGGTAAATATTCTAAAGCATCTACAAGTACTTCTTCACATTCTATTGATATTGATAATCATGAGAGGAAAAGAAATGAACTATTTCACTTTAGAGTCATTTCCAAGCATACTAAAATTGATACTTTATTTGAGAGTGGGTCACAAGTTAACTTGATTTATGAAGAAATTGTAAAGAAGTTGGGTCTAGAATCAAAACCTCATAAAAATCCATATCCATTAGGTTGGGTGCGTGATAAAACTAAGCTACAAGTTACGAAACAATGTAAACTTCGTTTTACTATTGGGTCAAAGTTTGTAGATGAGGTTGAGTTAGACATAGTCACATTGGACATATGTGGAATTGTATTAAGAAGTCCATACTTGTATGATAGAAATGCTATCTTCTATTGAACTGAAAATAGGTATCAACACACTAAGGATGGAATTGAATATATTATAAGGGCTCATAAAGTCAAAGATAATTTTTCTCTCATAAATTTAGGACAGATGAAAAGAATTGTAAATTCAAGTAAACAATTTTTACTTATGATTGTAAAAGCAAAGGATATTGATAAATCTAATGCCTTCCAAGGCTGTAATCCTAAACAGAAAGAAAATCTAGTTAAAGTTGTTTATGATTATGATATTTTGTTTCAAGAGCCTAAAGGGCTTCCACCCAAGCTTGAGATACAACATGAGATTTATTTGCACCAAGATGCTCCACTACCTAACATTGGAATGTGTTATATACCTAGGGGGGATAATATGGGGTACAAAGGGAGGTACCCAAGGTAATAATGTAATAATGGGATGGGCCATAGAAACAAATAAGGTGGTTAACCCATATCATGTAAGGGACCCCAAGTAGTTAGTAATAATGTAATGGGCCGATGGTATTAGTCGATGGTATGAGGGAATCATGGTAATGATCCATGGTATTGCACGCATGAGGCCTATATAGAGGCTAGAGACTCCACATGGAGAGAGGTCAAGGAATTGTCAAGGATTATTGTATGTACAGGCATATGGCTTGTGGAGTGTTCTCCTTCCTTAAGGAGTGAATGTATGGTGTTTCCCTACCTTAAGGGTTTGATAATAAAGAAGCATTTCTATCTATTTCTCTCTTATTGTTTATGGGTTTATTTCCATTATCGTATATTTTTGGGTTAGATATATACCTAGGGGGGATAACAGGATGTACAGGTTATCAGCTCAAGAGAATGTAGAGATAAATAAGAAGGTACATGAGTTGCTCAATAAAGGGTTTATTCAACCAAGCACATCACCGTGCGGATCACCTATTGTGTTAGTGCGAAAGAAAGACGGTTCGTGGAGAATGTTCTTTGATTTTAGAGCATTAAAAAAAATCATAATAAAGAATCGTTATCCTCTTCCTTGTATTGATGATGTGTTAGATCAGTTAAAAGATGCAGTTTACTTCTCTAAATTGGACTTGTGAAGCGGCTACCATCAGATCAGAGTTGCAGAACAGGATGTTTGGAGGACTGCTTTGAAAACAAATCAAGGACTCTATGAATGAATGGTTATGCCTTTTGGCTTAACTAACGCTCCAGCTACATTCATGCGAGTCATGAATGATTTATTTAGATCATTCATTGATGATTTTGTAATAGTCTATTTAGATGATATTCTTGTTTTCAGTAGAACAGTGGATGAACATGTAAAGCATGTAAGCAGATTTTAGATGTTTTGAAAAGAGAAAATCTTTATGTAAAACTATCAAAATGTGAATTTGGCAGAACATCTTTGAATTATTTGGGTTATATTGTAGGGGTGGTGATTAGAAGATAGATCCCTCTAAGGTCAAATTCATTGCAAATTAGCCTAAGCCCAATACTACTACAGAAGTTAGAGGTTTCTTAGGGGCAGCACAATATTGGAGAAATTTTATTGACTTTTTTTTTATTGCAGCTCCTTTACATGCTTTGAAAAGTGTGAAATAGGTGTTTCAGTGGGGGGGAAAACAACAGAAAGCCTTCGACACATTGAAAGAAAGGATAAGTACAGCGCCAATACTAGCACTACTAGATCTTCAGCATACATTTGAGATCGAGACAGATGCAAGTGAATATGCCATGGGGGCAGTGTTGATGCAACACAGAAAACCTATATGCTTTCATACTTAGACATTCACATAAGCAGTAGTTAACTATCCTACATATGATAAGGAATTATATGCATTAGTTCAGAGTGTTAAAAAGTGGGAACAATACATAATGGGTAAAGAAACAATCATACACACAGATCATCAACCACTACACTACTTACACTCACAAACTAAATTACAACAATCACGATATTATCGGTGGATGAATTTTCTGCAGCAATTTCATCTTGCTATCAGATATAAGAAGGGAATACATAATAAGGTTGCATGCATGTTATCAATACCAATTATAAATGCATCCACAATACTTAAGCATAATTCAGTAATTCATGAAAGTTACATTGAATAATATGCTCAAGACATATATTTTAAGGATGTATATGCAACTTTAAGTCATGGCAAGCAGGTAGAAGAATTGGATTATTTCATAAAGGACAAACTCTTATATCATTTGGGAAAGTTATGCATTCCACAAACTGAAAGAGTTAATATAATTCGAGAAGCACATACTTCTCTCATATCAAGTCATTTTGGTGTAAGTAAAACAGTTGCACAATTACAAATATTCTGCTATTGGCCACGAATGAATGAGATAGTTTCTAGATATATTAAAAGATGTACTATGTGTGCTACAAACAAGCCAACTAATAGAAATTAGGCTTGTATACTCCACTTCCAATTCCTTCTCGTCCTTGGGAAAGTGTTTCCTTGGATTTTGTTGGCGGATTGCCAAAGTCTAGAAAGGATCATGATTATTTGTATGTAGTTGTGGATAGGTTCAGTAAAATGTGTATTTTGACACCATGTAATAAACAAGTCACAGCTGAACAAACTGCAAAGTTTTTCTTTCAAAATGTATGGGTTCATTTTCGGTTACCCACTTCTATTGTATCTGATCGAGATTCTCGATTTGTCGAGAAATTTTGGTCAAGTTTATGGGAGTTAATGGACACAAAGTTAAAGAATAGCACGACATTTCATCCACAAATAGATGGTTAGATAGAAGTGGTCAATAGGATAGTGATACAGTTGTTTCGAGGATATTGCAGCAAGCATCCCTAACTTTGGAATGAGAATTTGTATTATGTGCAGCAAGCTTACAACCATGCAAAACATTATTCTACTCAGAGATCTCCTTTTGAGACTTGTTTTGGTTTTGTACCAAATATTCCCTTGGATTTTGTCTTTGGTAAAGACATAGCAGTTGATGGACATAGTGATGTGGACAAAGCAATCAAGTTCATTGAAAAACTCTAGGAAATTAACTAGGTAGTACAGGAACAGCTGGAAAGAATCTAAGCAAAGTATAAGGTGCAGCATGACAAGCATCAAGTTGAGCATAGTTTTCAAGTTGGTGATCAAGTCTGGTTGTACATCATCAAAGAAAGACTACAAGGGGAAGGTAAAAATTTGAAACCAATTAGATATGGTCCTTTCAAAATACTTGACAAAATTGGTGAAAATGCTTTCCACCTAGATCTACTAGTTTATATGCAAATCTATTCCGTCGTAAATGTTGAAAAATTATGATTGTATGAGCCTTCATTGATTAAAGATCCCGAAGACCAAGGTCGGTTACCTTCCATTGAATATCTTTTTCTCGAGTATCTCAATGAGCTACAGGAGGATAAGGACTTCGCGACAGGGAAATGTTGAGTATATTCGAGTTGAACTCAAAGGTACAAATCCAAGTAAAGCATGATGGATAGAGATTGGAAAATTGAAGGAAGCTTATCCTCACTAACTCGACAGGTAAAAACAACTTTTGGTGGTCCAAAAGCTTCCAGTGGGGAGGAGTGATCCAAAATGGATCCAATTTTTCCTCTAGATAAAATTCTTCAAATGCATATGAAAGTAGTATTAAGTCAAAATGCTCGTCGATATGGTTCCAACGGTGTGAACGGCGTGTAAATCAGAGTCCAGATGAAGAAGTTAGAGCCAGTCAAAGTTTTCAGAAAATTAGGGAAAAGTCAAAAAAATTCAAAGATCAGCAGTCAATGATCAACGGTCAACAAGGTGATGTCAGCAGGACACATGTCATCCTGGGAATACACCACTTTTCCTAGATGACATCAGCAAAGGAGGTGACATGTTGTGATGTGGTTGGTTGATATGGGCCAATTCGGCACTGACACATGGCAGCCCACATTTTGCCCAACGTGGCCTTATTTCCAAAATTTTGGGGATCAAGGAGGATCGAACCCCTGACCTCCTGGAATGGCTAAGTTTTCATCGGAACTAGCTCACCAGATGAGCTACCACAGGTCTTATTAATGGAAGTGATTATGTTGTATTTATGGTGTATCATTGGAGTTGCCAGAAAAAAGGGTCGACGGTCGAGGTCAACCCCACGACCATTGGACCCCTTAGTTATTTTAGGAATATCCCACATGCAATGGGTGGTGTTAACCAAGACACCATATATGAATCGACAGAACCACATATATGCAACGACAAGAGGAGTTATATAGCCCGAAACCTTATCATATAATGCAAATATCTATGTATATCCAATATAAAATGGCAGGAGTGTCAGGCGGGGATTTCGTCTCACCAACCTCTAACCTTATATATGCAAACGCCTTCACACACATCCGCTAACCAACATGTCAAGGGTGGGGCTTGGTAAACTAAGCGCCCATAACTTTTATTAAACATTTACAGGTGCCGAACCAACCAAACCACCAGCACATAGACCAAGGTGATTTTATGTAGGCTGAGGTGGTTTTGTCAGCAGAAAGTGGGTTTGTAGGGAGAGAGGTGGTTTTGGATCATTCCAAGGGGTTTGGAGGTCATAGTGGCCAAATATGGTCAAGTTTATACTCGTTTGACTCGAAATTTCGAGTTGAACGCAATGGTGAGGTCCATTTTCTCATTTGAGTCTCTGTTTTTGAGCTCATATGTGTAACATAATTTTGAAGACGAAATAAAGCGGGCAGCACTGGAAGCTAAAGGACCAGGAGACGTAGCTAGGAAGTCTAGTGAACTCCTTTATTAAAAAATTTTGTGTTGATGTGTTTGAATATGTTTTCAATTTACTCATGTGTTTATGCTATTCGCAATCTTTTCGGTCCATTGCACTAAGTAACATAAGCAACTTCACATAAAGTCTATCATACCTTTTTCATTACCGGATCAATTGGATTAATAAATTGTTCCTTTCACTGAAACTTCGAAATTAATATTCCACATTTATGAAGGAATTTCTCCTTCACTCTATGTGGACATTGTTTCATATATTTTCACACTAGATTCCACACTTTTGGCTCAACTTGATTCAACTCTACTATATAGCCTCTAGTAGCAAGAGAATCTCATCAATCAAATAAAAATACCACAAACATATGAGTGGCCACATCAAAAATGAAATACCATCACTAACCAAGAGCAAAAGCACAACACATACTCCACCAAAATATTAAACCCTCACACCAAAATATAATTGTTGCATACTACAATTAGCAACATAAAACACAATCTCTATGTGCCAAATGCACTAGTAGCACTTGAAAAAAATGTGAGAAACTCAAATATGGAGCTATACTAAGCTCTCCATCTATATCATAAACTCTACTCCAACTCTGTGCATCTATGGTTTGAAATCTAAAGATCTGAATCAATATTATGCTTCAGCAAGTAAATTTTTTCATTCCACTACCATTAGAGCTCATACACTAAAGCAATCGAGCTCATTAATGGATCTGAATCATACTCACACAATGAAACCTTCTCTAATTCACTATCACACACAATCAACCATCACTCAACTCCAAAGTGAAGTATATAAAACATGAAGGGTGAATTGGCCTTTGAGTTGGGATCAAAGATGCAAAAAGTGGACTAATTAAATCCAATAACACCACTACTTGTACACTAAAGGTGTTCACATCATTGGAGGACCTTTTCAAACCATTCCCTACCTTTACAACTTAATCTAAAAGCCTCCGGGAATTTCCATGCCAATTTTCATATAATTTGCACGGGGAATGCAAAGGATTTTTCATGAAAAAACCTCAATCACATGCACAACATTGACTGAACTAGACTCATCTCATGCACAAGCCTGCCTCTTAGCAACTAAAGCCTTTTATTCGCATGCACATTGCATGCGAGTGACTGGGGAAAAGCATAAATAAAAACAATGGAACTTTAGTTCATAACATTTTCCACCTGTTGGATCACCTTCTCCAGCCTTTGTAGATGCATCTAAGCCTCTTCCAAAATTAGAAACACCTCAACAAATGGATCAAACAAGTCTCCCAAGTTTCACTTCCAAAAAGACCTAAAAGGACAATAAACAAATTTGGCAAGAGAGCGAACAAGTCCTCCACTCTCCAAAAAACATCTACATACGCTGCAACACATGTGTACACTATTGAAACATCTCGGAAACATCATCATCAAGCCAACACAATGTTTCAACAAGTCACCCTCATGAGCATAAGCATGAAGACCTAGTATGCCAACTCATCAATTGTGCCAACACAAACATCATGGATCACCTGAGAAACCATCTCCAATACCTGTAGCAACAAACTCTACCTATAGTAGCAACATCCATATATCTATAACATCATCAACAAACCATCATGACATGTCCATCAATGCACATTACAACACATGAAAACTCCTCCATGACCATCATGATACCATCAAGCGACATCATCAAAGGCTAACATCAAGAGTTGACATCAATGCCAACATAACCATCTCAATGTCAACACAACCAGCTGCAACAATACTACAAAGAAGGCATCAAGACATCAACTAGGATACATAGGGTTGACATCAATGTCAACATGAGGTAGCTTCCATCATGAACTAATGATAACATCAGCTAGTTGGACACATGCACACCATAATGCCAACGAATTTTAGTGTGCAGAGGTAAGTTATGCATACATGAAATCTATGCACAAGAAAAGCTCCCCATAAGGAAGTTTTACATAATTAATTCAACATTTGTTCAATGCTCCCCTACCTACCCCCCGCTTACGTAAAGGACCTAAAACTGTGTCAGTTTTGGCATCATTGGGTGGAGAAATAGCATAACACTATCATTGTTAGTGTTAGAAAGGAAGCTCTGCATAGTTGATTGGACATTTGTTCATAAATTCCCCAGTAAATGATCTATAACCTTATCAGTTCTAGGATCATTAGGCATAGTAGTAGCATAACTATGCCAGTGTCAAAGAACTCACTCATGGAATGACCACTCACGAAATTAGTTTTTTTTTTTATTATGTTAAAATGAATTGTCTATTACTGACAAATACCGAAAATAAAATCCAACCCCGCCAAGGGAATGATGTCCTATTAGAGCTTGCTCATATAATAGAAAATTAGAAATAAATATCCAGAAAATTATAAAATTAATTATGAATTTATGAAAATTAGAAATATTAAACATTTTCTTGAAAATTTAGTTAAAATTGCAAAAACACAACAAAATAATGCATACTCGGCATACTTTGACAGAGAGGCGGATGTTATAGACCTTGGAAAAGCAGGAACTGAAATTACTCTATGGAAATGTGGTGAGGTTATTTAATAAGGTATGTTCCACCTCTTAATAAGGTAAGCTCCACCACTTCATATAACTTGTGGTTTGAAATTCATGCACCGAACCTATAGTTTGAAATTTGACATTTATTCACAATCGATGAACTTCAAACCATGGGTTAGAATTTTGTTTAGTAAATTGTTAGTGACTTTCAAATTCGAGTGTACGTTAGGACTTTATTGTCTAACTTGTGGTTTTAAATTCATGCACCTAACCTATAGTTTGAAATTTAACATTTATTCACAACCAATGAACTTTGAATCATGGGTCAAGATTTTTTGTATTAAACTATCGGTCACTTTCAAATTCGATTGGAAGTTAGGACTCTATTACAGAGATCTCACAGTACAGTAAGTGGATGAAATTATCATGACGAAAACAAGAGGCTTTCAATATGCATACATATATTTGGAAAAATAACGGAAACAACCGCAAATAGGTATTTTGTGAAATCGCCTCTTGAGTTTTGTGTTAAGGATGATCATATGTTGCATATTTTTTTGGGGTATAATCACATGTTTCTAGTGAGGAGAGTTGCTTGAATAAAGAAATAAAATATCTCATGGATTTTAAAAGTAGTTTTCTTGATCCTATGAGGTGACTGGCTTCTTAGAATGTTTCATTCAACGGTTGCGACTGGGAAGGTGTCTCTTACGAAAACCTGACTAGCCATGTTATTGTGATGGATTTTCATAATTGCAGTTTCAATGGTGCCTTCCTTCCTACAGTGATGATTGACTTGGAGTATTTGGAGACTTTGAATGTTAGCTCCAATAATTTTACAGGACAACCTATTCCCCAATAGCTGGGCCTATTGAGAAATTTGAGATATATTAACATGTGCATAGTGGGATTTGATGGCACCATACCATAGAATCTCGGAAATATATCTAGCTTGATAGTAATCGATCACATTTCCCCTATTTTTATGTTGAGGAGTCCTGACCTTCCGTGGCTTACAAATATTATGGCATTGGAACAAATTTATCTCTAGGGAACCAATCTCTCATTAATGTCACCCACATGTGGCCAATCACTAATTCCTCTTACTCAGCTCAGAAATATTTCAATGACAAAGTGCAGGTTAGTGGGTTCCATACATGCTTCCTTACAAAAACTTACATCCCTAGAAATTCTTCATCTGGATTGAAACCATTTTCAATTTCAATTCCCTACTTGGTTCAGGAATATGACTAGGTTTGTCTCTCTTCAGATCTCCTATGCAAATATCAAAAGATATCTTCAGTTCGAGCATATCTCTCACCTCCCTCACCTGTAAAGGATATTTTTTGGTAATAATAAAATACCTAGCATCATTTCTCTAATTTTTGAAGAAAAATGGAAAAATCTAACCCTTTTCCACATGTCAAACAATATTTTGTATGACTTCATACCATCTTCTATTGTAAATATATTATCACTGGCTGAGTTTCATCTGAATAACAAAACGTTAGAGGGAATAATTCCAAAGACATTAGTCGTCCTCCACTCACTTAGAGTGATAGACGTTGGATACACTAACATTATAGGTCTATTCCCCTTCAGAATCTACACAATGTTGAATTCTTTGATTTTTCTATATTTAGCATCGAATAAACTCGACAGATAGATTCTTTCTTGCATTTGTAATCAAAAAAGAATCTGGAAGTTCTGGGTATTTCAGGAAATAGGCTACATGGGTACCTACATTGCCAGATAGGAAATTTCTCTTCTCTCAATGTATTGAATGTAGGAAAAAATAATATGGAAGGTTGTTCATGCTTTAGAGGAGTTGTGTTGTTCATGATTAAGAGGTGGGCAATAGGAGTATGCAAACTGAGTATCAGAAGGAATCATGGAAAGTTGGAATGGGATTCAGATGTGCAATTAGGTTTAGAAGTGTGATCATAGTATTAGCTCTGAGCACACATTCGAGGACGGAATATTTTTAGCTTGGTGACATGTTTATGAACTCTTTTGCAAGCATTTGATATATGAGAGAAAGATGTATATCAATGCCATCCTAGTATTTGCATTATAAAGGTCAAATATGTCTAGATTTAATGGAAATAAATAAATAAAGGCTGAGCAGAGCATGTAAATAGATACTTTTCATGTTAAGAGAAGATTGTTATTCCCTGTGTTAGCCGAGAGTTTGAGTAATGAATTCTATATTTAGTAATCATTTTCTTCATGCTTAGTTTGGACAGTCTCAAATGGCTCCAATCTCCTTTTTAACTTCGAAAATAAATGAATTATAAATTCTTGATCACTGAATTCAAAGAAAAATAAAGTTGCTTCTCTTGATCGTTAATGAGTTTAGTAAATATGGGATTGAATATTAAATAAGAAGTTATCACCGTAAGTTGTCATCTTGAAAGTTCCAAATCATGCTGAAGAAAAGTCATAGGAGTAAGTTTTCACCTAAATTGCTTCAAATTAAACACTATATAACTAATAGTTGGAATAGTTTGCCATATTAAATACGAGTAAAGTTATTAGTCCCTGCAACCCTTTTGCAAGGACTATAGTAATCGGTTGAGCCTTTGCTATTAAGTTGGCACAAAAACCGATGACCCTTTTATTGTTTTATGTTAAATTTTGAAAGAACTTTTGTTTTTAAACCAAAGTTATTTAGGGAATTTTATTGAAATAACCAAAGTTTACTTTCACCATCTTACTTAGCCTCTTACCAAGGCAAAGAGGCCACATTGGTATTATGATAAAATCTTGTATTTAATTTACATTCTTCCCCATTGAAGTAATGCTAGCATTACTTAGCATTACTATAATAACATTTAGTGTTTGATTCGTAATGCCTATATTATAAAAAATCGCATTTCCTTTCAATATTAACATGTGGATCTTTGTGACACTCGTGGGTTTTTCCCAAGGCATGGGGATCATAATGATTCTCATTAATATAGCATGTTATACCTATGGTGCTCACCATTCCATTGCAATTTCCGTCCTTTCACCTGCACTGCTAAGGGCAAGGTAAGAAACACCAAAACCAGTGGCATAGCAAGTTGTTTAAGAAATAATTTTTTACCATGAATTCGAGAATAGATACAATCAAGATCTATTTTTGGAGAGAAAACAAACCCTACGAGTGGAATGAACGAGTTGTTATTTTTTTAGAGAGAAAAAAATACTTGTGAGTGGAAAGAACGAGCCTCAATGAAACCGAGAAGACCTAAGATAGAATTTTTCAAGGCATGTTAAGATCATTGTTTAGATAATTCCTCTTGAGTTGTACATAATATGAATAAGAATTTTTAGAACTAGATTTTTTATTTTCCTAAAGAGAAAACATGTACCATTTCTCAACCTTTCTTTGTTAATTAGATTTTCAATTGTGACTTATTGAAGGTCCCATAACCTTGATCTTGGTGTGTTAAGGTGCTCCACCACTTCATCTACATGCAATAAGAACCTGCTAATACAAACTAGATGGCACAAAGATGACTCATATATATTTTCCCCTAGGTATCCAATTAATTAAACAGATTGAAAATTTATATTTCCCAAAAGGATGCAAGGATAGACCCCTTATATTAATGTGATATAAAGTGGCATAGGTGCCAGTATGCAATGGGATACTAAAAATGACACAACTGATGGAGGTGTAATACTATTTCTTAGCAAGATGAAAATTCAACTAGAGGGGTTCAAGTTACTTACCAAGATGGGGTGGAACCTAAGGTCACTATGAAGGTGGATCGAAACTACCTATACTGTATCAAAAAGTATAAGAGAATATTGGGCTTGCAACACCTGATTTCCCTCGCTATTCATCGTTGATCTTATTTATTTTTCCTCTTACCATAGAAAGAAAAGAAGAAGGTATAATAGGTCTAATTGATGTTTGGTAGGCATCACTATTGTCAATGTATCTCCCATAGATTAGGGTATTTTTACTGCCAATTATTGTAGAAGTTAAAACACCTCAATAGTTAGTTGTTGGAATGGATCAATCTCGAGCTAGCTAGATGGTTCCTATATGCTAAGGAAGAAAAAACTAGTCTCTCACTAAATTTTACTAAACCTATTATTTTTGGCAATCAAGAAGGTGCTCATGACAAGTCGGAGAGGTAGTTTATCATACATGCTAGGGTTTTATCTTAAAAGTTTTGAAAAATAATTCTACGTCGAGAAAAATAGGTATGAAATTTATGCTTAGATATAAGAAAAAAAAAATGATGCATATCCATTAGTTTACCTAGAACCAATGAATGATCCAATGGATTAATTTTGATTGTGTGAATTCAACTCAAATAATTCACTGAAATTGATGCCATGTTTGGCCAAACCAATGAAAATGGAAATGTATAAGGAATTTCTCTTTGAATTCTTCACTTGTGGATAAAAACATATAGCCCATAGATACTCTGGGCCCATGAGATCCCCTTCAATCCTTGAGATACTTTATTTACCATGGAATGCATTGAACCGGTCAACCATTCTATCTATAAAATGCCTTGAAGCAAATTGCCTCTCTAGACAAGTCAAGCATCATATTTCTGCTTGCTTCCTTTAATGATTCTAAGTTAGTGACTATATGTTGTTTCTAAACCATTTGTTGTTTCTGTTATATATTTCGAACTAAACCATTTATTGTTTTTGTAATATATTTTGAATAAAAACAAGGCTTGAATACCGTAATCTCAAATCCGTAGCAAATCCATCAAAAGCCACATGCAATCTTGCCATTTGAGTTTAGCCTACACATGCAATCTACCTGATAATCCTAAAAATGTCTACTAATTATCTCCCTAGATGAAGGAAACCTAAAAATTGTCCCCATCTAAGGCCTGAGACTTATCCTAAATGCAAAATTCAAAATACACAAATGCCAAATTTGTCGGAATGACAAGTGGCCAAAAATAGTTTTAATCATAATCTATAATTTCTTAATTTCTTAAATAAAAGGTTGAGCAGTCTTCTAATTAATTTTTAATTGTAATTGAAATTGATACACATAGTCACAAATATAAAAGGGAACCTACATGGAATACATGTTTCACTTATGAGTTCCACTTGTCCCATTTTTTCTCGCAAGATGTTGCCTTCGTTGCTCTAGTTTTTCTTCTTTATTCAATGTGTCCTTAGGGAGCTACGCAAACATTTCGAGACAAACTTTTGAATAAACCTAAACAGTTATGTGTTATTGCTCCATGGTGTTTTTAGTTGTGGAAATGGCTGAGAAGCAACTGGATAGCTCTCCTAAGGTTGCAGTATGGGGACATTATTGGTTCCTACAAGGGAGACAACGATCCTATTGTGATTAACTTTAGAGTTTTCCAAGATTGTCTTGTGAGGGATGTTTCTGGAAACCTTTGAGTGTTTGTCCCTACTACAAATGTGTTGGAGCTAGTTTGTGTTCGCTACAAATTTTTTGGAACTTGTGTAAGGAACAAAAATAATCAATATTAGATTAGGTATATGTTCATGTATGTCTATTGTGTAATTAATCTTGATTAGAAAAAAATATTAATCTCATTTTATCTAGCTATTTCAATGTGGTATCTCAGATTTAATTTACAAAGTCTTTTTTTCTATTTATACAAGCATTTCATTTAGCTACTCCAATGTGATATATTAGATTCAATTTACAAAGTCTATTTTGGAAAATGATAGTTCAGATTTTCCACAGTATTATATGAATCTTTTCGATATTTCGAATCCCAAAGGGGATCCATCAGCAGGACATTGAGTGAGTGAATGAAAGAAGAGTCAAACGACCAAAGGGAAGATGAATAAATAATAAATTAACAAATTTATTAAAAAGAACCAACTAAAATCCTGAATTAATAAATAATAAAGCCTACTGTGGAAAATCTCTTCTTTCACTCACTCACTGTCCTGATCATGGATCCCCTTTTGGATTCAAAACATCGACAAGGTTCATATAATATTGTGGAAAATATCTTCTTTTATTCACTCACTCACTTTCCTAATGATGGATCCCCTTTGGGATTCGAAACTTCAACAATATTCATATAATACTGTAGAAAATCTGAACTATCTTTTTCCAAAAGAAAGCCATAGAAGTTTAAAATCTAAAATCTATTTTGTTATTTATGAAGTGAAAAACTTTTGAGTCCAACACTTCCACTTTATCTAAGATGTATAAATTTGATATAAATTGCAATTACTCAAAAAATCGTACTAAAATTAGGAGACACGAAATCTACTCTACTAATCTGTAGAATGGAAATCACAATTTAGATCAACATGCATAGACATGCAATAAGAAAAACCATAAGTACACAGTGATTTCTAAGATAACCCAACTAGTGAAAACCCCTCAAGCCTCTTTACATTAATCAACTGAATAGAGAAATTGAACTCTGAGCACTACCCGCAAAAGAAAAATTGTTATATCTACTGAATGAGGACCTTTGGCCAACACTTAGCCAATTTTTGCCGCCTCCAATCTCCCATTTCCTTGTGCAATCCTTGAGGAAATTAGCTCCTAAAATATAGGAATTCCCTCTTATTTTCTTGTGTAATTCGCAAGGGTGATTCACTTTCTTAATAACCAAGTATGTACACTGAATCAGTATACAATTGATAATTACAATGTGCTTTTTCCTCCACTCCATCTAGGCAATTAGAATTCCATTAATGTCTGGGCTATTTTGGGTTGATTGTGTTGGCATTGATGATGGAGATGTTGTGTTGCAGTGTTCTATGGATGGCATTGATATCAACCTGGGCATGTATTGTCATATTATAATGTTTTTGGGGGCTTGTTATAGATGAATTTCTTGGTTTGTGCCACTGGTTGCAGATGTTATATTGTTGCAGGTGGTTTGGCTTGGCTTATGTTGACTTGTCTTATGCAGATGTTATGTATGGTTGCTATGGAAGATGTTATGTATGGTTGATGAGTTTTTCATATAGCTAATGAAAGTTGTGCAGGTGGTTGGAGAGTTGTGGAGCAGGTTGGCAGAGGTCTAGGGTGAGATGTTTTTTTTTCTCTATACTCTTCCACAACTCCATGAAACCAATTTTATGTGTGCAATTGTAGGCCTTTAACCACACAGATGCGGTCTTGTGGGTGTGGTTGTAGAAGATTTTTTCATGTGTTGAGGGTGTGATTATAGGGCTAGTCATGAGTACAGGTATTTTCCCTTGGTATTAGTTCGAGGTTGATTGTTATATGTTTGTATGTGTGGTGCAAGTTAGCACTTGTTATTGCCATTGCAAGTATTGTTATTACCATGGTATCTATCTATGGTATTGGCTTGGAGATTACCATGGTATAGGGGTCCATGGTATTGGCATAACCATGGTATTTACATGTGATATTGATTTGGATATTACCATGGTACAGGTGTCTATGGTATTGGGATAACCATAGTATTTACCTGTCATATTCACTTGGAGATTACCATGGTACATGTGTCCATGGTATTAGGATAACTATGAGATTTTCCTATGGTTTTCACTATTAGAGATTATTGAGGATATTTTGACATATACTTTTGTGAGAAGATTGATTTATTGATTTAGTTGTGTGAGGTGACAGATGGAGTGAGATTGTGAGTGGATGCTATAATGTTTGTCTTTTCAACATATTGTATATTTGCAGTTGTTTTTTAGTAAAGGGTGCATATTAACTTATCATTTTCAGATTGAGATTAGAGTAGCTATTGGGTTGCACGTGTTGAGCATATTTGAAAACCCATTCTGGAACATTTTGAAATGTGGTTCGCATGGAGGAGTTGGAGGCATAGAGACTTCATGCTTGTGGAGACTAGCAGACATTAATTAGAGGAGGAGAATCTCAATTCAATGGTAGTTAGATATTCCAATGGTTGTTAGTCGAGGCTCATTGGTTATGGAGTCTTTCATTAGATGATTATGATAGGTCCCTATAATACTAGTGATTACCCCATTACTATGTAGTTTTATCCCTTATTAATATTTTTGTGCCCCTATTGTCCCCATATTTTTATTACTATGCCCCATAGAATCCCTCTATTGTTATTTTTGTGGCTTTATATTATTATTGTTAGGT
>APFE031312295.1:0-16044 GCA_000404065.3 Pinus taeda | reverse complement strand
TATTTTTATTTTTATAAATTACTTTAAACTAGAACTAGAACTAAAAGCAAAATTAGATTAATGAACTAAAATATAATAATTTCCATATAAATTGATTTAATTAATATATTAAACCACTTCATATTAACAATTATAAATAATAAATATCTATAATTTGTTAATATAATAAGTAATATATTTAAATTAATTAGTTATATCGAAAGTTATTATATTATAGCATTAAAATGCTAATTCTTATATTAAAAGGTTATTTCTAAAAATAATAGGGAAAACTATATTAATTTCTATATAAATTAAACTAATATATTAAACCAAATCATATTAACAATTATAAATAATTAATATTTATAATTAATTAATAGCTATATAGAAATCAATATATTATAGAATTTTAATGCTAACTCTTCAACTTGATATTAATAAAAAGTACAGACTAATAAAATAGAAAAGGAGAGGGATAACTTACCTATTGAATGCTTCACCTGGGGATGTGATGGTGCTTTTGGCGTTTTTGATTTCCCTGATCAAGGGAAGCCACCTCCCGCTAATCTTCGTACCATTGTCTCTGTTCAGATTGTGAGGATGCTTGATAATTTCAAGTGCTTCTCTTATCTTTCGTCTCTGATGCTGCTCTTCTCTTGCGATAATGGATGCACTTTCCAGGCAGATATGGTGCTTAGTCTTTGAGGAGTGTTCTGCCAGGGCTGAAGTATGAGATCTTCCATTCCTAATATCAGCGCCATGTTCCTTGAGCCTTGTCTGGAGGGATCGACCTGTTTCACCTATGTAGCTTTTCCCACAAGAAAAATCTATTTTATAGACTCCTTTAAGCTGATGTTTGTCAATATCATCTTTTACAGACTTCAAACCTTGCCTGATCGTACCAGGTGCTGAAAAATGAGTGATAATGTTTTTCTTTCTTAGGATTTTTGCGATTTTGTCTGTAACTCCATGGATATAGGGAAGAAAAACCTTACCATATTGAGGTTGGTCCTGAGCCTTGGGCTCATGAGATAACAACCTTCTTTCGGCTTTCTATATGGCTTTTTTAATTTCCTGCTCTTTGTAGCCTATACTCTTAAAAGTTAAAACTAAATGCTTCTTTTCATCGTTCAGATGCTCTGAGTCGGAAATTCGAAGGGCTCTAATGGCAAGAGTGTTTAGAACACCAAACTTCTAGGCTGGGTGGTGGTGGGAATCAGCATGGAGGTAACTTTTTGTGTGGGTTGACTTCCTGAAACCTTATGGCCCAGCGAGCCATCCTCTTTTCTGATGATTAGAACGTCTAAAAAAGGAATGTTCATGTTTTCTTCAAGCTCCATCGTAAATTTTATTTCTGGAGAGATAGAATTTAAGTGAATGAAAAACTTGTCAAGTTCTGCCTTACCATGAGTCCATTTTATATTGGTATCGTCGACAAAACGCTTCCACCAAGCTCGTTTTAACGGATATGATTCCAGGGCGTTCTTTTCGAAGTATGCCATGTATAGGTTGGCCACAATTGGCGAAAGGGGTGATCCCATTGCCACACCAGATGTCTGCTCATAAAATATTCCTTGGAAGGTGAACACAGTTGAGCTTAAGCAGATTTCAGCCAGCTTTGCAGTCCCTGGATCAGTAACATCTTTTATAACCTGAATGGCTTCATCAAGAGGAATCTTTGTGAATAACGATACCACGTCAAAGCTTACAAGGATGTCATCACGCTCCATCTTTTCATTTTTAATAAGATTCACAAAGTCCTGGGAGTCTTTGATGAAGGAATCAGTATTTCCGACAAGGGGTTTAAGAATTTTAGCAACATATTTAGCAAGTTCATAGGTTGGGGAACCAATAGTATTAACTATAGGTCTAAGGGGGACCCCTTCCTTATGAATCTTGGGTAATCCATAGATTCTAGGGATAGTTTCACAAGAGGGGATTAATTTCTTCTTTAATTTTTCATCAAGGTTGGAGTCTGAGATGATCTTTTTTACATCTTTCATGATTTTGGGGATGGGATTACTGTTCAGCTTCTTATAACTGCCACAATTTAGGTGATCATTCATTTTACCAACATAGTCTTCTTTGTCCAAGATGACCGTTGCTCCTCCTTTATCTGCTTTAAGAACCACGACCTTGTCATTGTTCCGCAAGGATTTGAAGGCTTTATGTTCTTCTTTACTCAAGTTGCTTCTCGGAGTTTTGGCTTTCCTCATGATGAGAGAAAACTCCTGCCTCAATGCTTCTTTATCTTCCAGAGGAAGGTTACTAATCCCATCCTCTATGCTCAGGTTATAAAAGATGTTACTGATCCAGGGACTGCAAAGATCCAGAGAAGCACTTGAAATTATCAAGCATCCTCACAATCTGAACATAGACAATGGTACGGAGATTAGCGGGAGCTGGCTTCCCTTGATTAGGGAAATCAAAAACGCCAAAAGCGCCATCACATCCCCAGGTGAAGCATTCAATAGGTAAGTTATCCCTCTCCTTTTCTATTTTATTAGTCTGTACTTTTTATTAATATCAAGTTGAAGAGTTAGCATTAAAATTCTATAATATATTGATTTCTATATAGTTATTAATTAATATATTAATTAATTATAAATATTAATTATTTATAATTGTTAATATGATTTGGTTTAATATATTAGTTTAATTTATATAGAAATTAATATAGTTTTCCCTATTATTTTTAGAAATAACCTTTTAATATAAGAATTAGCATTTATTGCTATAATATAATAATTTCGATATAACTATTAATTAATATATTAATTATTATATTAACCAATTATAGATATTTATTATTTATAATTGTTAATATGAAGTAGTTTAATATATTAATTTAATTTATATAGAAATTATTATATTTTAGTTCATTAATCTAATTTTACTTTTAGTTCTAGTTAGTTTAAAGTAATTTATAAAAAAAAATAAAAAATAAATTTTTTTTTTTTATTCTAAATATATTGATTTCTATATAGCTTATAATATATATTAATTATAATAAATATAATTATTTATAATTGTTAATATGATTTGGTTAATATATTATTTAATTTAATATAGAAATTAATTATAGTTTTTCCCTAATTTTAGAGAATAACCTTTTAAATAAGATTAGATTTATTGCTATAAATATAATTTCGATATATACTATTAATTATTATATTAACCAATTAAATAGATATTAATTAATTTATAATTGTAATATGAAAGTATTTAATTATTAAATTAAATTAATTTATATGGAAATTATATATTTTAAGTTCATAATCTATTTTGTGCTTTCCACTTCTATGTTCTAGTTTAAAAGTAAATTTATAAAAATAAAAATAAAAATAAAAGTAATTTTTAAATTAAAATAAAATAAGATAAAATTATTAGTCCAAGCCAACAGTTTGTGGTTCCCTAAAAAGTTTTCCTCATTATTATTTATTCCCTAAGAAGCTCTTCTTTTATTATCATTCTAAAATCCTGATGATGTATCCCATTTGGGATTTGAAACGTTGGTATAAAAATGTTCATACTGTGGATGCTCGAGTCGCTGATTCAAAAGATACAAACCACAAATCTCTTAAATCCAAAATTATACCTTGTTGTTTTGAACTCTCACAAAAGTCCAAATCCAAGGTACCTTTGTAGGTCAAAGTATTTAGAAGGCCTTAGAGGCTATTAAACATCACCTTTCCAAGAAAAATGACTCATTTTGTATAAAAATTTTCCTTTCATGATCATTGCATCTAGTAGTCTCCTCTAATCCAATATGAAGATAAGTCCTTGAAAGAAATAGCTTGGTCTCAATGAAGGCTCTATTTGAAAAAGAACATTGTGAAAGAAGTGATATCTTTTAGGAATACACATTGAGAAAATTCAAACATTAGTCTTAGATGAATTATTTCTAAGTTAGGCATGCCCAATCCAACTACTTGGTGGAAAGATCGAGGGTGGAATCACTCAAAAGGTTTAAGAAATACAAGCCTTGTTATGGGTAACGGTGATTCAACCCTGGGGTTATCAATGATGTCATGTTAAACAAACTCCAAAGGGTGGCCTCTAAATAGTCTTCCTAGTTTTTTTAGTTATATAGAATGTGGAAAGATTTTATTAAACACAAAAAGAATTGTGTTTGCTTTGTACTTGCTTCTCGGTAGCCTTCCTATTGGCAAATGCCTTGATTATATTTGAGTTTCCTAGCCTAAATGCTTTTTCTACGATAAATATGAAATATTCAAGCATTTGTTCTAGTTTTGCCATTGTACTAAGTTAGTGTGGATTTGGACCTCAAACTTCTATGGTTACCTCCTCCTCGCATCCATAACCTAGAAGTATACTCTTCTTGATGATAAGCTCTAGTGTGTAAAATAATTCCTTTCATCATGGTAGCTTGTTAGGATGGAGCTTTTATTTCTAATTTGAAAGAATTGGAAGGGGAAAAAAATTAACAATGTTCCTTTTTAATATGTGTAAAACTTATAGACTTAAATGAAAGCTCGGAAAGTGGTCCATGGGTTAGCACATCCTAAGAAATTGTGAGAGTACTAGGGTGGCTCCTTACACTATAAGTAGGGTTTCTTGGAGGTTCATTACTTGCAATTGATTCAATACAATCATATAGATAATGCACCATGCCATATAACAAACCAAGCCATTTAGTTTGAGAGTGTAATGAATTTCAATGACAAAGATGAAAGCACCACAGTTGCTCAGTTTCTCCTTAGCATATGAATGATTAGTTCCCTAATCTTATCCTTCTTTGCTTGGCTCCTTTTTTGGTTCTTCCTTTTGCCTTTCTCATTTTTTTTCTTGCTTTTAGTTTTTGGTGCTTGTCCTCTTGTTTTTCTTTCCTTTAGGGTTTTATTTTCTTCTTGTTCTTTGTGTCCCTTTTCTTTCTTTCTTCTTTATGGCCTTGATTTTTCTTATTGTTTCTTTTTTTCTTTGTGCTTGTTTTAACTCTTAGTTTTTTCTCTCCTCTTGTCAGCGATTTCTTTTCCCTTGTTTCCCTTTCTTGTGTTGATTCATATTTTCCAAATAATTTGGTTTGGTGTCTTTCTCCTTTATTTGTCTACTTGACTATTTCCTGCTTGTATACTTTTGTATTTTATACCATTGGTACTATTATTGTACTATTCTACCATATCAATTTAGTATTATTTACTACTATTACTACTTTATCCTTTTATTTTAAATTAAGCAACTTTTATGACTCAATGAAAATATTACATCGATAACCAATCCTTTACTGCATTGGCTTACCACTAAGGAAATGAGACCATTGGCCCCAAAAAAGAGATTTTTTGTCCAAATCTTAACAAAAAACGAGCACTAGTTGAACCAATTGTTGATAAGTATACTAATATCTATATTATTGATAACATATACATTAAAATTCCGATCATAAACAAAAAAAATGGCTTCCCAAAACTTTATATTGATAACATATAACTTCCTAAATTGGAAATTAAACCAGCAAGACTGTAGGCCACGAGAGTTATTCAAGAAGAGGTGGAGATTTCAATGGGCTTAGTTGGGGTTCATGGAAAAGCTATACCTTTTCCATGATTCATAATGGTTTTGATCCAAGCTAGCCTGAGAGCTATATCCCTATGCTTGAGGCCCATATCTATGTGCTTAATTTGGAGCTCATCCAAATGCAATAGGATTTCTCTTTTAGTCTCATTACACACAATAATAACTTTGATGAGAAGTACCTTGATGTTCCTATAAATATCAATTGTGCATAGGTACTAGCTTTTGTGTGCTCGGGTGTGAGCCGGATGAGGGAACCATTCAGGCAGTAATGCTAATACCTCTGCATCAGTAAGTTTATCCCCATTTGCAAGAACCTTTGTTGATGCATGATCAATTTCTTGTTGAATATTCTTATGAATATGGATTTGATAGTGATAGGCAACATTATGAGCATGAATATAAGCTCTTGTGCTCCCTTCCACTTTGTTGGAGGAACCATGACAACTCCAAGCTCTTTATCATGGAATGGTAGAGGGGGCAAGGAGGAGTGAAGGTGACCATGAGAGGGTGGATACACAGGAAGATTCCCTAAAGGTGCGGTGAACAAGAGACAAGGAAGTGAGGGGTCTATGAGAGTTCAAACAAGGGAGATAATAGTAAGAAAATAGAAGAGAGAGAAAGAACCTTCTGAAGGTAGTGAAAATAGAGGAAGAGCAACTCAAGTTAGGTAAAATCTAACCTTCAAAGGCTTAGAATTCAAACTAGAGAAAATAACAATACACAAATAAGGAAGGTGGAAAACTATCCAGAGGTGACATAGAGCCAAGAGCGAGCTTTCCCCCATACAAAACTAGGATATGTTTCGAAAATGAGGAAATTTCCACTGACATCTAAATCTAACAACCTTAATATATGTAAAATTTAATGCAAATATAATTAGTTCATCGAAATACCTGAGTTCCAATCCATTCTTGAGTGTGGCCACCAGGATAGATGGGGTGTAAGGACTTGGTAGCCTTTCTAGGTAGCATAAAAATTACAAGGGTGCTCCATGCCTAGAGAAACACACCTCCTCTCTAGATTACCTAAACACAACCCAACAACCACCTTGCTTAGAATCTTTAAAATTCCATTTTTCTTATTAGGAAAGAGCCAAATACCAACCTCGATGGGAAGGTCAAGTCAGGAGGACCTGATCATGTCCCCTCAATAAAAAGGAAACAACAATGTAGGAGCATAAACTAGGTCTGTATAGAGGAAATTACCAGAGTGAAAGGTATGAGCACAACTCGATAAGGACGAGAATGGTATTCTTTCACTAGCCGAGATTATAACTCACCATGCTATCATCAAGATAGTTCTCTCGAATGCCAACTGAAGTTCATTAATAGGTAATGATGTTGAGTCTATCGTGGATCATCAAGGTAATGAGTGTGTGTCATGTCGTGGTTGGGACCATGATGTCTCCCCCTCGAGTGAGGGGGATGATGGTAGTGGAGTCATCCCCTCCCACACTTCAATGATATTTTTCACCCCATCAGGGAACTACTTTATCTATTTTATTATTTTCTTCTATTATTATTATTGCTATATTATATTTTATTATTATTAGCACTACTATTATTAACAATAGTTATAATACTATCAATTTTATTATTAATACTTTTAACATTATTATTAATATTTTAATATTATTATTATAGTTATAATACTATTAATTTTATTATTAGTACTATTAATAGTGTTGTTATTAATAATATTAAGAATATTTCTTGTACTATTATTAATGTTAATAATAGTATGAATACTATCAATTAAGTAGATAAGCGTGTCTATTTTGGAATAGAGTTTTTAGAATTTTAATTTAATTATCATTAACTATTAGGTGGATGATATGGATTAAACTGTCATAGAATATTATAGAATATTCATAGTACCATGCATAAATCAAAGGTGACTTTTATCTCCAAAGTAGTTATGTCTTTTTTTTTGTTGAGGCAGAGTCGTACCTTCTATTTCAATAATATGGAAAATAAATTACATGAAATACAAGAGCCCATGAGGAACTATGGGCCAAGGGCATCAAGCTAAAGGCTGAAACGTCGAACCCTACCTACAAAACCTCAGAACTTTCAAAAGACAGAAAAAGTAAAGACCGTTCGATCATCCCGCCGAAATCCAATGGATGAGATTCAATTCGGGCTGGCGCCAAGCACCTATTTTACATTTAAGATCTGACGCGAAGAGAAAAAGGGTACCAATCTGCAAGGATAACGGGTCCACCTAGGGAAATAACCCACGAACTTGTTGAACGTGCTAAAGTCATCGTTTCCCGCCATGAAACTAAACAAGTACGGGATATATTCCTCGTCCTGACTTGCATCTTTAATCTCAACCGTCCAATCTCCTCTCCCGATCCAACAGTAGTGGAAGATATCGCGGTACCTAGAAGCGTGACGCTTAACCCCTTGGACACACCTACATGCACAATCATTCCAGACTGTAGATCCACCTTTTTTAATCCGACGGCCTAGGCTCATATCACACGGGTCTAAAGCACCAAACATTAGTGCGTGATTAGGGTAGTATTCAGTCCCTCCCCTTGGCCACGTGTAGCTTGATGAATGGAATCGCTCCCATTTCGGCAAAACCACTTTCCTCTTAAAATGCATGCGATAAACCATATACTGCCTTGAGAGCGGTACTTTGTCCATTGAAAGAGAACCGGGGGTATTACGACCGCCAAGAAAGCCTGGATTCTAGCCCCTTGCACTAATGCTTCTATGCCAACCATCCGGCCAACCCTTCGTTAACCCGAGTCTTCCGAGAAGCTTCCATATGAAGCATTTGTATCTATATTTACCTGGGATGCGGAGGCCAATAGTGATCTGCCTTCTGCTAAAACTAGACTGTGAAAAAAGCAGTGAAACAAAATGAAACCGCATCATCTAGACCCCGCCTCCATGGCTCTGTTTCGAAACACCATCCTATCTTCATCAGCTTGGTCGTGACAATACACCTTTAATATATTCTAAGGCATTTCTTGCCACTCCATTGTGACCCTGCCCTTGGTACAAATCACTCCTTGATTGGCCAAAATATCTGCCAATTTATTGGTTGTTCTTCGCACATGATTAAAACTAACTGTGCGAAGGCACTGGAGGTGAAGCTGAATTTGTTGAAAAATTTGGATCAGCCTCCAGTGTTTAGAGACTTTTTCTGGCACCGTGCCATAGCTGATTCTCTTGACCAAGTTAATAATTAGCTCAGAATTAGCTTCGATAATCACATTTTGGCGGTTATCCTGCTTCATGAAATCTATACATTATCCCATAGCCATAAGTTCCACCATATTGTTAGTGGCTCTTCCTAAATGGCAATGGAAGATGAAAAGAATGTTGCCATTTTCATCCCTTAATGCCCCTCCAAAGCTAGTAATTCTCGGGTTGCCTTTTGAAGCCCTATCAATATTGTATTTCAAAAAACCCTAAGGGGGAGGGTGCCAGAAATCCTGCTTATTATCCATTTTCATTACCTTCCTATCCAAGTCCTAAGGAATGAGCCCCTGCATACCTAGCTAACGAAGAATCCTCAATTCGGCCTCTGAAGGTGGGTTCTTAGGGGGATTCCGCACAATAGTGCAAATCATCTCCTTAATCTGATTTAATATCTACTCTAAGGAATGAGCCCCTGCATACCTAGCTAACCAAGAATCCTCAATTCGGCCTCTGAAGGTGGGTTCTTAGGGGGATTCCGCACAATAGTGCAAACCGTCTCCTTAATCTGATTTAATATCTACTCAAAAAGGCGTTGGGAGGGACTTTTTTCATTCTTGAAGATTCTTTTGTTCCTTTCTTTCCAGACATTCCATATAATGAAGCCTAGCGTAAGAGCCCAAGAAGTGCCTAGAAATTCATTATCTGAAAAGTTACGTCTCCAATTGATTAGGGTATTGATAATACTCTCTTGGTCCCTGTCGGTCTGTTGGAAAATAGAAGCAAAAGAATCCCACAACCAGGAGGTGAAACTACAAGTATTGAGAAGGTGCTCCATTGTTTCCTCTTGGGCTTCACAGAGCTAGCATCTGGAAGGCCCCAGAACACCCCTCTTCCTTATGTTATCCAAAGTCAAAATTTTCGTATGATAAATGAGCCACATGAAAAGTTTGATCTTCATCTAGCCTTGATGCCTCCATAGGTTCTTCCAAATCCTATCCAGAACATGGGAGTCTAGCTCAAGGAGCATGTGTTTTGCCTCCTTAAGATTAAAGGAGCCCTCATTATTGGTGTCCCATTTAAGTTGGTCATGCACTCCTATCACTAATATCTTCCTTTGTTCCAACAATTTCATAAGCTCATTTGCTTTTTCTTTCAAGGGGGTGTCATCCCTGTAATTAATGTTCCTCCAGGTTCTCCATTTTCCTGCACTGTTGGTTTGATCCCAAAAATATTTTACCTTATATAGCCCTTTGGTTTTTGTCTCATTCTTGAAATCCAAAAAGTCATCTGTTAACAATATAGGTTCTTGTTGCCATTTATCCTCCCAAAATAAAGCGAGATTTCCATCTTTGATTTCCCAAAAGCTGTTTTTTTATACTAATCCTCTATTCTCCCAGGTCTTATTCCAGATGTGTGAGCCCTTTATACTTCGAGACATCCTTATGTGATCACTATTTTGCCAAGTGTTGGCATTTTTTTCTTTCCAGATACTAGCCCACTGAGCCTTTGGATCTTTGACCCAGCGCCACCATAATTTTTCCCCTAAAACCTTGCTAAGAATCTCGAGATTATCCAATCCAAGTCCCCAATGGTTTTTAGGTTTGCAGATTTTATCCCAGGCAACCAAGGCCCATTTCTTTCTTTCCTCCCCCTTACCCCAAAGAAAGTCTCTTTGTATGGATCTGAATTGTTGCAAGACTCGTTTTGGTGCTGGGAGTGCTAATAGCATGAAAACTGAGATTTATTGAAGAACAGACTTTGTGAGCACCAACCTACTAGCCAAGTTTAAAGATGTAATAGTCCATTTCCTGATTTTATCTTGCATCTTATTAATCACCGGCTCCCAAATGCTCTTGTGAAAAGGTTTAGCAGTAAGAGGAACTCCCAAATATTTTGATGGGAGGATATCTCTTTGAAAGCCCAGAATTCTGGAGATATTCCTCTGAATAGCAATATTAGTATTAAAGAAAAAAATCTTATATTTGGAGAGATTAACTTCCATACCTGAAGCCATGGCAAAGTCACTTAGTATTTGTTTATACGCAAGAGCTTATTTGGCCGTGGGGATTCCCTGCAGCATGGTATCATCAACAAATTGTTGATGAGTCAAGGCCTGTCCATTGTCAAAAAGCTGGAGACCTTTAATCTTACCAACTTCTTTTTCATGCTTGATAGACCGACCCAGTCTTTTCATCATGAGGATGAAGAGAATGGGAGAGAGCGGGTCTCCTTGCCTGAGGCCTCTTGAAGGAATAAAAGTCTCCGAGGGAGAACCATTAACCAAAATTGAAAAGCTGGAAGAAGTAACCAGGGCCATGACCCATCTAACCCAGTTGTGATCAAACCCAAAAGCAATAAGAACTTTCCTGATATAGGTCCAATTCAACTTATCACAAGCTTTGGCTATGTCCAATTGCATGATCATTCCAACCTTCCTATTGCTAGTCAGAGAGTGCACCACCTCATGTGCTTGAATGATGTTATCGAGAATTTGTCTTCCTTCCACATGACCAGATTGTTCCACAAAAACTAGTGTAGGAAGAAGAGGTTTGAGTCTATTGGCCACAACCATGGATATTATCTTGTATACCACATTGCACAAAGCTATGGGTTTAAACCTGTCAGGAGTTTGAGCCAAGTCCTGTTTAGGGATCAGGGAGATAAAGGAGGTATTGAGCGCCTTTAAAATAGTTCTACTCATCCTGGAATCCTCTACTACACTAAGAATATCCTGTTTGACTATATTCCAACAAGCTTTAAAGAAATCCACATTGAAACCATCAGGGCTTGGCGCCTTACCATTCTGCATTTCTTTGAGGACCTCACTAACCTCCTCTTCAATCACTGGCCTATTAAGGTTGAAATTGCCCTCTCTAGACACCAACCTAGGTATATGTCTTATTAAGTCCCTGATGGAATGTTCTCTATTTGAAATGGTTTCCTTTGCTATACCTCGAAAGTGCTGAACTAGAACAACTTCTATCTCTTAATGTGAATTGAGAAGATTACCTCCCTCGTCCTTGATCACAGATATCCTGTTAAGAGCTCTATTCGCCATGGTGGATCGATGGAAAAATCTAGTGTTTCACTCTCCTTTTAGCCATTGAACTCTAGATTTTTGTCTCCAAAATATTTCCTCTTGTTTACATAAATTCTCTCATTCTTGATGATATTTGGTCACTTGATCACTTTTGACTTTATCAAAGCCATCCGTGATAAGGGCTTGGTTGAGTTCCTGCATTTTACCTTCAACAGATTTTTTCGCCATAAACTATACTATACTAATAACCATAAACTATACTAAATATTTAGTGAGCAATTCTATTTCTTAGCAACATCCTGCAATTAGAATATGGTATCAATCGTGATCAATCTAAATTCATAATCCTAAACTTAATAAAACTCCAAGCTAACCATAACTTGATAGCTATGTCACACTTCAATGTAATATCTATTATGCCATTTGAAATTTTAATCCTAACCTTGCCTAAGGAAAAAAAATGAGACACTAGAATTATCCTTCACAACCATGAGCAAAAAGTTATGACTTTCATTTCTCATCAATGTTATCAACACGAGTAGCCAATGAGACACCTTACAGGTTGGTATCTTGGTTAAGGACCTATATTCACAAGGAAAGGGGATACCTTACTAGACCCTAGTATTTTGGTTAAACATTGATATCCATGAGAAAGGTTATGAGATATATTTGAATTGCTTTCTACAGTTCAAGTACAAAGAGATATTAAATTAAAGAGTTATTAACTAATATATATTTGAAACCAGCGTATTCACAAAATACTCGAAATATAAAGCCTTAAAAGATCCATAGTGAATAAATAAAATTAAATGGATATAAGTATGAAAATAATTGTAATTAGAAAGAATATATATTCTCATGGAAAATCACATATGATATTGACACATGGAATCTATATTCTCTATGAAAAATCACATACATATTGGTACATTGAATTTATATTCCTCGTGGAAAATTGTATACAATATTAATATATTAAATCCATTTATAGCTATAATTATTACTATCATAAATATCTACCATAACTACCTATTTTAGGTAATTTACCAAAGCCAAGATAACCTCTTCAAGCAAATATATTATCTTTTTTCACTATGAAGTAATGACAACTATATATAATACCAAAACACATCTAGTTAAATGGCTCAAATGACAATAATGGATATGACATCTTAAAATTTGATTTTGTAATTAGCTATTGTTCATCTCAAACATTTGAAGAAAAAAATAAAAAAATAAAAAGGTGAATTCAAGGGTAAGATTTTGTAATTAGCTATTGTTCATCTCAAACTTTTGAAGATAAAAAAAAAATAAGAAAAAAAAGGTGAATTCAAGGGTAACCGCACTAGACTCCAATTCAACCATAACTTGATATCTATGTCACATCTTTAATGTATTGTTTACCTTGTCATTTGTAAAGTTTATTGTGATTATTTAGTGACTTTATTATCAAGATTCAAGAAGGTTAATCTTTTGAAACTAAATTTTTAGTTTCGTTTTTTTAATTGATCTTCCCATGATTGATCTCAAGCTTGCCAAGGGGTTAAAAAGGAGACCAAAATGATCCTTTGAAACCATACCTAAAGGGTTACTAATTATATTCTCACTTGGTCTTGTTGACATGGGATCTTATTAAACCTTGGTTTATTAACCATAACTTGATATCTATGTCACATCTTTAATGTATTGTTTACCTTGTCATTTGTAAAGTTTATTGTGATTATTTAGTGACTTTATTATCAAGATTCAAGAAGGTTAATCTTTCTAAACTAAATTTTTGGTTTCGTTTTTTTTAATTGATCTTACCATGATTGATCTCAAGCTTGCTAAGGGGTTAAAAAGGAGACCAAAATGATCCTTCCATACCATACCTAAAGGGTTAGGAATTATATTCTCACTTGGTCTTGTTGACATGGGATCTTATTAAACCTTGGTTTATTGTTTTGGTTAAGAATCCATATCTACAAGGAAACAAAATTCTTTAGTAAACACCTTAGTTTAGTATTTTGGTTAAAGATCCATATTCATAGAAAAAAAAGCTTTAAATTATGTTCAAATTAAATTCTAAACATAAATAAAAGAAATCATCAAATATATATATTCAATTTAAAATTTAATTCTATTTTTCTAATTACTAAAATCATTAACTATATTAAAAACATAACCAAACTCAAAACTCCATTAAAACATATAATCTTACTGTATTATTTTTTTTTTATAAAATAATCTAATAATCTTACTATATTAAATTTTATTTTTATAAAATAATCTAACCTCCATTCAATCATGAAAACTTATAACGAAAAAGAATGAAAAAAATAGCAGCTCAAGCAAAGCGGTAACCTGGTACATGTAAGTAATAACCTGACAAGCTACAACAAATCAAAGGAAAAAAGCAAAGGCTACAATAATGGTGCATGATGACTACAACTCAGGATTATCACTTAGCACGACATCACTACTGCTCACAATTATGATTATCGCTGCGTACGACATGACTACGGCTCACAATTATGATTATCGCTGTGTACGACATGATTACGGCTCACAATTAGACACCTGGCCATTCAGTATTGGTCAGTAAACATGGTAGAATGTATTAGTACATCCATCTTAGCTAAATACTAAGAAACTAGCTGGATTGCAATCAGGAAGGGACTCCTAACTGTTCTTTTTCCGAAGCCGCTTATAACCCCCGGAGACCGGGGGATTATATCATACTTTACTTGCCCTTATTAATGGATTATGGCCCTAATTAATGACTGGTTAATCTGGTTGGTGGAGATTGTAGCTAACAGGAGACTCCACAAGCTGCCAATTCTGCATCCAAGATGGGAATGCAGTTATTATATCTCATTTCAAACTTAAAATAAAAATATCCTTAACCTAGATAAGCCAGTGACTCATAAAATAAATGGAAGAATGTTCATATAGAACTCACTTTAAGTAGAATTACTCTCCCTTATTAGAATCCCAATGATTTTTCTCTACATACCTCAAACGTTGTCCCTTCAATAAAAATGAAAGATAAAAAAAACCATTCAACACCCTTTAAACTACATACATAACCATCTAAAATTTACCTTTTCCCTTCAAGGGAAATGAAAGATAAAAAAAACCATTCAACACGCTTTAAACTACATACATAACCATCTAAAATTTTAAACCATCAACAACACCCTTTGAACTACATACATAGTCATCTAAGGTTTTAAACCTTTATCTACCAGAGAGAACAAAGGAGGACATTACAAGGAAATCAAATTCTTTATTAAAGACTTAAAGCTTTTATTTAAATTTTATGTTAAGAATACATATCTTACTGAAAAGACTATATATTAAGTTTAAATTGTATTTTAAATTAAAAATAATATAAAATCAACTAATATATATTTAAATTTCACAAACTCATATATATATATATATATATATATATATTATTATATATATATTATATCTCTACATTCAAAAAAAAATATTAATCTATCATACATTAAAATATATTAATCCTATTATTTTTTTACCATTAAAATCATTTATTAGAATCATTTATTAGGTTAAAAAATTACCCAAACTCGAAACTCTCGATCACATTTAAGATATACAGAACTTTCATCATATGATATTGATTTTAATAACCTAATCAACTACTGAGCAAGAAATACTTTTAAATAGTGACCCAAGGAAAAATGGAAACGGGAAGAACGGTAAAGCCAATGCACAAGGCACATGAAACATACACTCTTTGCGACACGCTACAGACCAAAACCAAATGCAAATAAAACGCAAATTCTACATTAATGGTATGCCATGATTACAGCTCATCAGCACTATTTATAAACAAATGAACATTAATACCTGACAGAGTAATCATGGTAGAATATATCGGTACCTGGATCGTGGCGACTATCGTACCAAAAAGAATGATGGAATGTAACGAAATGGTCTGGAAAAACTCCACGTCATTTCATGTCCTTACACTGCAAACCAACCGCAACCGGAACAGCCTGTCGAAGCAAAATAAATTTCCATATAAGTCCAGAGAGAGAGAGATTGCGTGACAAATTGTATAACATAACAGAGAACATGGCAAAGCTAATACCCATCAACTCTAAATCGCTCACCAAAGATTAAGATTATATTACGGGCTATCCGGAAAGTACGAAAAACATATGGGCGGAAAAGTTGAAGAGCTTTATGTGAACTGTACCTGCTGAAACGAAACTTAGACATGTAATCCTCTTGTGTCCTCCCGTCTTCGAGGGCGGCTCTTCCTGGAAGACACAGTTAGTTAAATCAGATCTCATTTCAATCCTAAAATAAAAATAT
>APFE031312291.1:0-19389 GCA_000404065.3 Pinus taeda | reverse complement strand
AGAAAATAATTAGCCACACTTTCATCATTATACATCTTGAAATTTTCATACTGAATCCCGAGGGTTTGAAGTTTTGCTCATTTTACCTGATCATCTCCTTCATAGCTCAGAACAATCTTGTCCCATATCTCTTTTGCGGATTTAAACTGTATTACCTTGACAAATTCTGATCGAGATAGGCATCCTAAAAGAGTATTGACCGCCTTTGCTTTTGTTTCATATTTCTTCTTCTCAGCCGGATCTGTTGGAGTTGTTGATGGAAAAGTATACCTTGTATCTATGATATCCCATACCTCTGTACCAAGAGATTGAAGATAGGCAGTAACTATTACCTTCCAATATACAAAGTTTGTCCCATCAAAAATCGGTGGCTTGATTGATGCTTCCCTCTCGTAGCTGCTCATGATGAAAGATCTTCCTTCAAGCAATCAAGCTTCTTCTGAAGGACCTGCTCTGGTACCAATTGTTGGAAATAATACTGAGAGGGGGGGTGAATCAGTATTATTAAGTCAAATATTCCTTTTTCAAAAAAAATGATATACGCTACTTTAGATAGATAAACCCGCGTATATACGCAACTATGCAAAAGGAAACTCGCGTATACAAAGCTAACTTTTAATTTTCTTTATCTTGAAGATGATTGTTAATCTGTGTTGCAGAATCAAATAACTAGTAACCAGAGACGGTAAAACAGAGCAGAAATACAATCACACACAAGAACACAAGATATAAGGTGGAAACCCAATGTGGGTGAAAACCACCTACTGCAATTCGTCTCTATCTTCTTTTAAATTAGAAACTTCTTTTACAATGTATTGGTGTAGTCCCTTAACAGTACGCAGGCTACAACCTGCAGAGAGCTACAACCCTCTCTCGTTCTCCAACTTCTCCTGGAAGGGAGCTACAACCCCCTTTAGCTCTTGCACTAGCCAAAAAATACTAGTACGTAGGTTCTGGCCTACAGAAGGCTACAACCTTCTCTTTCTTCCAAGGACCACGTTTCATAAATTTTCAGACTGGATCCATGAACATCAATCAATCATCAAGAATTTCTCTGTCAACCATCTTCTTTCCAACAATTAGATCTGAATCAAGTAGATACTTCTCTAACAGCTGTACCCAAAACACAGTACTAGAAACCACAAACCAAAAGCTGAACCCAGAACACAGTAGCAATACACAGAAGCAGCTAGATCACAACTTAAAGTATATACGCTATTTCAATAACCTGCAACATGCGTGCATATGCTTCTGTGTTTGGAACAACCTGCGTATACACTGTTTTCATTCACTGAACCAGCGTGTATACGCGCCTTCGCTTCACTGACCCTGCGTACATATCTATAAAGGACAATTCGCTCTTTCAGATATTCAAAATGCTAATTAACCCAGGTTATCAGTGATATAGATCAAGTAAGCGCCACATATAACAGACCAAAATCATATAAAGATACTATCATTCAAGCTTAAAGATTATGACCCATCAATAGAACTTATCCTTCTCTTTGCGCTAAGGTTCCTCCTTCATTCAGATCTAGATCTGCACCATAACCCAATTACTAGTATTCCAGATCTACCACTTTTTTTAGATATTCAATAGTCATTCCAATCATCCTTTGCCACAAGATCTCCTTCCTCTTTTATAGTCCTAGGCCTTCCACAATACCATGGTCCAAAACCATAACATTTCAATACCATGAACCCAAAACTTGGGATCAACACATCTGACGAGACGCCATGGTCCAAAACCATAGATTCAAATACCAAGGACTAACTACCATGGACCAAGAGTAAGTCCCCAACATATACGCACTTTTGTAACGTATAACCCGCGTGTATACGCATCTTTGTCTAGATGAACCTGCGTATATGTCTTTTTCTTCTTTCTGAGTGCCTGAATTGAGATCTGTCACCAAGGTGAGTTGCCATCAAGGACAACACCAGAGCCATAGCATCAAACCTATGCCATAATGCCAACACAAATGACTTTGAGGTCATTGAAATTATGGATGACATAGATCCTTATCCAACTCTTTTAAGGATCAATTGGGCCTTCGATAACCAGGTAATAATTAATTAATACATAATATAAATGATTTTCGAAGGTGGTGATGTTCGGGTTATTGCACCTTTGGATCCATGAGAAGGGGATCACTATATAGAACCTATAAAGGGTGAGCTTAACTGGGAATTTTTAGATAATATCTATAATGTTATGGGCTGATAGGATGATTATGTAAGCCCCACTACTAATAGAGTGCTGAGATGGTGCAACATCAGGGTCCTACACATCTGAATCAAAGGAGGCTTTGGAGAATTGGTAGAATCAGTTGCACAAGGTAAAAACCAGATGATGCATCCATATCATGAATATGGTGTGCTGGATTGGGATTGAGGTAATCAATCCACCTCATTTTGATGGATTGGCATAGGTATATATTTTGTACGAGAGTATGAGGAACAAGTGTTGGCCTACCAAATAATTCCAGTGTTGGATGTCACACTACGTGCCACACCAACTAAGAGATGGGCTATGCACAGGGAACAAGAGTAGGGTGGAAATATGTAAGAAGTTACTGAAATTAAAATTTGGACCCAGATCTGGGAACCTTGGAGAAAAATATTTAGGAATGGAGTGCCGCATAACTCATCTAAAGAGGTGCATTGCAATTTGGATGAAGAAAGGGGTACCCCAATAGGAATGGATACATTATTTTATTCATACCTTGGAGGTGATCCCATCCAAATGGTATATTGAATTGGGAATACATTGAGGAACTCAATATTGGGATGAGATTGCACAAAACTTTAAGGAAAACTTTAGTTTTCAAGCAGATGAACCTGATTTGGGAAAGGATCTGGAGGTAAGACGATGGAAAATATTTGCAGAGGATGACCCCATATTGATCAAGGAAGGGCCAATATGCAACACATTCTAGAATTTAAAGTAGGTTCAGGATCCTTTGGAGTGCAACAATGTAGCAGATAATGGGGGAGATGATGAAGAGGATCCACAAAATATCTGGATTCCAAAAGTAGAAGGTGAATGTGCAATGGAAGGACCACCCTTATAGCTTAAGAAATATGTGCAGCCAATTAAGATGAATAAGATTATCATCGGGACTGAAGAATGACCTAAGATGGCTGCTATTGAAGATTATTGGGACACAAATATAGTTGAAAAAGTTACAGACTTGTTACATGAATATCAAGGCTTATTTCCCATCACCATCGAGAAAATGAAAGGGATTGTGGGGGAATTGGGGGAAATGAAGTTTCCTCTTAAACCAGATGAAAAGTCGATGAAATAGAGGTTGTATTATTTAAATTCCATCTATAAGGAGAAGGCCAAGCAAGAGTTGGAGAAGATGTTGAAAATAGGAATCATTGAGTTGGTGAATGAATCAGATTAGGTGAGTCTGATGGTAGTCCAAAACAAAAAAATCAGGGAAATCAAAATTTTTGTGGACTTGTAGAATTTGAATGATGCTCGTGCCCTTGATCCCTTCCCTACCCCATTGACAGATGAGATCTTGGAGAATTTAGTGGGATATGATGCATACTCATTCACTTATGGATTCTTAGGTTATCACCTGTTGGATAGTCGACATTTCCTGGATGGCTAGTGGTAACAAGTGTGTTGGCTTTGATGTCAATAGTCATGCTGGGAGATGTGTTGGATGGATGGCAAGGTCTAATGGCTAGTGGCAGTATGTGTGTTGGCATTAATGTCAACCATATGAGTAGCGAGGCTGGTTGTAGTATATGTGTTAGCATGATGTTAGACAGGTTAGAATTGATGATGGTAGTAGATGCTAGAATTGATGTTCTTGGTGTATCAAAATCAAGGGAGTCCAATGGTTTCTTGCAATCTCTTGTAGAGAATCATCATAATAGCAAGCTTATTGGAAAAGTCATAATATGATGATTATGATGATGCCAAGTCCCGATTTTTCAAGGAGATTATGCCTCATAATATTATCTCATATGCTAGTGGTTATGGCTTTTTAGATAGTTCTTGGAAATATCTTTCCAATGGTATGTTGAATTTCACAAATGCCCCCCTTGATCAAATGTTATGGCAATACAAAATAAGGACCTCAAAGCATAGTAGCAGGCCAGGAACCCTAGAAGCCTGAAATCTTAGAGACTTATTTAAAAGAGACCTTGTATGGCATGGAGTTGAGGTAAAGAGAACAATTCCCGGAAGGCCCAGAAGGTCAAAACCCTAGAAGGCCCGAAACCTCGAAGGATTATTTAGAAGTACTATAGGATTGCAGTGAGCCAGGGTGGAAGGAAACCTAAAACCCTGCAACCTCGAAAGCCCAAAAACCTGGAGGACTATTTAAAAGGGGGTTACGAGATGGCATCAATCCTAGGTAGCAAGAACTAAACCTAGAACCTTGGAACCCTGAAAGACCCAGAAGCCTTAAGGATTTAAAGAAAATATAAAGCGTTGGGATTCAATGACAAGTAATTGAGACCAGAGATAGATATTTTGTTGAAATTTGGAATTCTGTCAAATATCTAAAGGTGCATCCACTACTTGATTTTCTAAAGTTTTCATATGTTCCAATCACTAAGGACCCTTGAGCTGTGAATAAGGATAAACATTGCGGGTAACAATTTAAAGGATCGCAGGCCAAAGTCAAAGGAAAGGAACCAAGGGAAGGTGTTATGTCCAGGTGGTCCATGCTCAGAACTTCGTGAGCCAGTAAGTTTTAAATAAGGGCTACAGGCACTAGGGAATCCAGGATCCAACTCAATTTTGTAGGCATTATAGTGGGGCCAACAAGTTGAGGTCTGCAGAAGTCGACGAACATAGGTCTTCAAAGTCCAACAGGTGGAAAGAAGGCCAAGCACACAACCACCAATGACAATGCACAAAGGAATAGTAGCAGGACATTGAAAGTAGTACACGCAAGTGGGTCATACCCAGAAGGCTAGAAGCCCATAAGGTGTATGCAATTTCATTTCTTAAAGAGTTACAAGCATGTGAGTATCTGGGCTCCAGCACAGGTGGCACATGCATATGAATTGGAGCCAATGGTTCTTCTGCAATGGTTTTGAGTAGCTTGGTGAGAAAGGGCCATATGCATATAACAAATGGAATTAAGCCCTCATAAGCCAGTGGAGAGGCTTAGTGCCTAGAGTGCTAGATTAAGGTCACAACACCTGGTCCTATGGTGTAAGAGTAGGCTAGAGGGCCAGCAAAGAAAGAGCTAAAGGCATTTTGATAGATCTCATAGTAATGTTTGTTAAAATACCTTTGGGCCTATAGTAAAGTTCTTTGGGGGCACATGCATGGTGCGATGGGTAGGAAAATTTATGATAGGATTCCTCCATATCTTGTTACTACGCAAAGTTGGAAATGCGCCATAGTAATGGATGGGTCAGAAGATAGATATGCAAACTGGTGGTCTAGTGCCCGGAAGCTCAAAAGAAGTAACTCTTGTAAAATGTATTTAAAGAAAATTTACAGGGAACAGGGCTTGCACGATCCAACTGGATAACAACTTATCTTAAATGGCATGGGAAAATCGACATGTAGTTAAGAGTGTAGCACATTTTAGCATGAAGATGAGTTGACAACTGAGTAAATGTGCACAGTAAGTTCGGTATCACTAGAGTAATTGAAACTGTAGGAATTGTTGCATTGAGATAGAAATGACCAAAAATCCTACATATTTGGTTGTTACATAAAATTGGATATTTGCCACATTTGGATAAGACACATCATTCAAAGGATGTATGGGTCAGTATATAGATCTAAAAGCTTGTGGAATTGGTGATTGTAAATAAACACTGAGTCAAGGTAACAAGGACCACGAAATGCAGGAGAACATATTGGATCCTATTGTAAAACAAAGTTTTCCATCCTTGAGCTTTCTTACATGCTAATGAAAAATTAAATGGAAAATATGGCTAAGTGTATAAACTCTGATCATAGTCCAAGAGAGTCATTCTCAAATGTACAATCTAAACTCTAAGGACCTTGATGGCATACTACTGATGCGGTTTCCATATATCAGATGCTACAACAAGTAGGAGACTGAGATGAGAAAGACAATGGAGCATATGGAATGATAATTAGAGAGTTTCAAGGACAAAATATTTTATCACAGAAAGAACAAAGCCATGTTGGAGTACATTCTGAGCACTATGATCAAAATAATAAGCATGGGGAGCCCTGATGGAGTGTGTAGGTTGACTGATAATTTATTCTTCGTATGGGAACACTTAGCTGCCCATTCTCAGTGTTTAATGCAGTTGTATTGGGCTAGCACTTTGATGCAACAACATTAAGAGTTCCATGTTGAAGTACACTACCAGGTAGAAGAGAGGACAACAGAGACAACATCATTCCCTGTGTAGCAGAGGAACAAAACCTCAGATTACAATTGAGAAAGTGTCTCGGAAAGTAGGATTGTTGCTAGAGCGCTGAGTGGAGAGCTTAGAGTGAGTGTGATTTGCTAAGAAGAGGTCAAGTGTGCATGGGCTGCTAAGAAGAGGGTGAGAGTGCCTATGCAAAGGAAAGAGGCCTAGAGTGCACCAATGCTACTATGAGAGGCTAAGAGAGCCTATGAAATTGAATATGGTCGAGAGCAGATATCTCTATTTGAGAATGTATGATGTTGCAGTGTGGACAAAGTGCTATAGGACTTTAGATGAGTGATTTATGTTGAGTATATTAGAGGGCCAAATGCTAAAGGCTATTCAGAAAATTAGATGGCTAATGGTAGAGGAGAATAGAGAGCTGAAATCAAGAAGAGTGGATGCCAAGCACAATGAACATTAGTTCCTTTTGAGTGTGGGTTGGATCCTACATACGAGAAGTTAGTGCTTCCATTTATAGTGGGTGTCTGAAGAAAGCTTGGGGGTTGGTGCCTCCTACAAGTTGGTGCTTGAATAATTTTAAGGAGTTGCAAGTTATTGCTTGCATTAAATCTGTGAAGTTGGTGCTTCACATGGTCTTTTGGTAAGTTGATCAAGTGTCTCTAGAAGAAGGAATTTGGTGCTTCCTATGGGTGGTGACTCATAAACATTGATGTAATAGAGTAAGTGTTATTATTACATCAAATAAAAAACAAGCTTTGGCGATTTTTCTCTTGGAAGGCTTTCCACGTTAAAATATCTATGTCTAATGTGTATGTTGCTCTTGGTGCATGTGTTCATGTGTTGATTTATGTTGCTATACATGAGATGTTGTTGATTTCTCTCATATAATGGATGCCAAGTTTAAATGTTAAATATAAATTGGATTTTTTTTTTGAATTAGCCTTAATAGTGATTCACCCCCCTTCTTAGTATTAACATTGTTTCCAAAAACGGTATCAGATCAACGTTCCTTTAGGAATAGCTTAATCACTTGAAGGTAGATCAAAAGGAAACAATGGCTAATAAAATTTGGATAACAACAGAAGGAATTCCATTCTTGAATGGATAAAACTATGAGCTCTAGAGGATTAGAATGGGAGCCTCTCTAATGGTAATCAATGAAGATATTTGGTTGGTTGTAGAATATGGAGAGGAGAATGAGTTTAATGTAGAATCCAAGGAGATTATCATGAAAGGGTTGTCTAAGCTAGATGTTGATAAAGTGAGGCATTGTGAGACAACAAAGGAAATTTTGGACTATTACAATGTGTGTATGAAGAAGATTGCAATGTGCCTTAAGAGAAGGCCAAAGAACCTTGTTGTTCGAGTAGTGAACCAAAATACGTAGTTGTTGATGATAAGAAGAAAAGGAAGAAAAAGGAGAAGGAATTTGAAAGGAAAGATGCTCAAAAGATTGAATCATTGAAGACCTTTCTTCCTATGAGAAAATTGTTGATCTTCACTCCAAGGATGGTGAAGAAGAAGACTTGGATGAGAGGCCATGCTTCTCAGAAGGTAAGGTATTTCTTTGTGATAAATGTAAATAAATAGGTCATTCATTATCTAGATGTTCATGTGAATCACTTGAAGATAGAGATAGCCATGCATCTAGTAGTATTAATCAAGATAGACCTACTTTAGTAGAAATATTAAATGAGGGATCCTCTAAAGAAGAAGATATTATATCCCAAGAAGAGAATAGGAATATCCCTAGGAGTGATGGAGACAAAATACCCCTTATATCTATGGAAGGTTCCATGGAGACGAAGAGGAATTAAGATCTCTAGGGTGACTCATCTAGTACCTCTGATAGCGAAGAGAAGGATATGAACGAGAGGATCTACTTTAGGAAGAAGATGATATCTACTCTAAAGGAGATCGAGGTATCAGAAACAAATCTCAAACGAAAGGAGAATTTTCATGAATATGAGCTTGAGAATGAGAATTTGAGAAAGAGAATCATCAATTTAAATGCTTAATAAGAAGAGGCTAGCAGATTGAATGGGAGGTTAACAAATCAATTGAGTGAAAGAGAATCCTTTTGTGAGAGATTACAAGCTGAAGTAGTCTCATTGAGACAAGACCTTGAAAAGGAAGATAAGAAACCATCTCAATACCATAATCTTTAGGAGAGCAAGAAGGCCTTGGATGAGATGCTTGCTAAGAAAAAATCGCCTCTCATCAAGAATTAGGGGAATTTTGAGGTCTAAAATGGGCCTCATAAGGAAATTTTAAAATAATAGTGGAAATAATAAAATAATATTAGACTACATCATCAAATTTTCGAGGGAAAAATAAAAAGCTATTATTTCAACTCATATTTTCAACTTATCTCCCTATGGGTTTACTCAAATTTCGATCGGAAAAACTTGTTGGATAAAACATTTGATTCCTCATCCAAGGAGTACCCATCTTGCATATTTTTTATGGACCCCAATACATGAAAAATGAGAAATACATGAAAAACGTGATTGTGGCCAGTATTCCTTCTCCTAGAAACTTTGTGTGTTCTTGGGTTGTTGCTACCCAACACATTTTGTTCTCTTACATGCCATCTACAGTCTATGGCTTTATGTCCAAAATTATTGCAAGAGAAAAAATAACCATGAAAGGGATTTTGAGGATTGAAGATACCTTTTCTATGAGGGATTTTTCCTTCAGGGGTAAAGGACCTATGTTGTTTCTTCATGTTCCTCCCATGGAAGTTTGCATTACTACCTTGCATTCTTTCTTGTTTTTGTTTGGCTCTCTTTTGTTGCTTTCCTCGTTGTTGTTGCTCACCACTCTATTGATGCATTTTCTTCTCCTAGTGCTTAAGTTCAACAACTTATTTTTATTTGTTGTTGTTGGAACCTCAAATCTTCCTTTGTTTGGGTAGTCAACCCTTCATCCTTTTCTTTCTTGGAGCATTATTATTCTATGAAGCCTAAACCAACCATTAGGGGAATTTTGAGGTCTAAAATGGGCCTCCTAAGAAAAATGTAAAACCAAAATAAACTTTATAAGAACCAATAGGATTCAAGATGATGATGTCAACCATGGTGGATGATTCACTATTTTTGGGGTAAAAAAGTAAAAAGATTAAAAAATAATAAAATAATATAACTACTTTTTCAACTTATCTCCCTAAGGTTTTATTCAAATTTCGAGCAAGAGGACTCGTTGGATGAAAAATTTATTCCTCATCCAAGGAGTACCCATGTTGCACTCTAGAAGAAATATTGCTAAGTAAATGAAATTTTTTCACCTTGGGTGAAATACCCTTATTTCATTTAAGTGGTCAATTATATTATGCTTAGCAATCTTGTGTTCATAAACACAATTGGTACAAGCTTTGAATTTTCCATTTCCATTGATGCCAAAAGGGGAGATAATATTATGGGAACGTAAGTTGTGATGGTCCATGCAGAGGAGAGAAAGTCAATAGTGGCTCATGCAAGAAGAAGTGTGGAAGGAACATGAGGATTGGCCATCAATCTAGAGAAGTGACGAGGTGTTTCCATCAATGCTAAAGGCGGAGATTGTTGGACAGTTGGCATTACCTAGATGGCTAGTGGAAGCAAGTGCATTGGCATTGATATCAACATTCATGATAGGAGATGTGTTGGATGGTTGGAATGGTCTGAGAGCTAGTGGCAACATTTGTGTTGGCATTAATGTCAATCAGATGAGTAGTGAGGTTGGTTGCAGCAGATGTCGTGGAATGATGTTAGGAAGGTTAACATCGATCATGGCATCAAATGCTAGCGTTGATGTGATTGGTGTATCAAGCTTAGGGGGAGTCCCATGGTTGTTGTAATCTCTTGTAGAGAATCATCATAGTAGCAGGCTTATTGGAAAGCCATAATATGATAACTATGATGACGGGGAGTCCCATACTTTAGAGGATATTATGCCTCAGTATATTAGTTCAGATGTTAGTGGTTATGGCTTTGTTGGATAGTTGTTGGAAAGATATTTGAAATGGTATGTTGAAGTCCACAAATGGTCCCTTGGATCAAAATTTATGGCAGGACAAAGTAAGGACCTCAAAGCACAGTGGTAGGCTAGGAAACCTAGAAGTGCGGAGGCTTATTTAAAAGAGACCTAGGATTGAATGGAGTAGGGGTCGTAAGAGTAGTGCCTGGAAGGTCAAAATACCTAAAGTCCCAAAATCCTAGAGGTTTATTTATAAGTGATTCGGGATTACAGTGAGTCGCAATGGAAGAAAGCCCAGAACCCTGGAACCCCGGAAGCTTAGAAGCCAAGAGGAATATTTAAAAAGGGGTTATGGGATGGCATGAATATGAGGTAGTGGGAACTAAAACCAACATCCTATAACCTCGAGAGGTCTGGAATCTCGTAAGCATTTAATGAAAAAGATAAATCATTGGGATTTTGTGGTAAGTAACAAAGACAGGAGATAGAGATTTTCTTGACATTTAATGTTTCGTCAAATATTGAAACGTGTGTCGAGCACTCGGTTTTGTAAAGTTTTCATGTGTTCCAGTGACCAAGGACCATTCTGCCATGAATAAGGCTAAACACTGCAAGAAACCATTTAAAGGAGACAATTAAATGTTTTAAGGCCAGGTGGGCCATGCCCAGAACCTTGTGAGCCCATAAGTTTTATGAAATTACATTTAAAGAATGGTTATGGTCACCAGGGGATATGGGATCCAACTCATCTATATAGGCATTGTAGTGGGGTTGGAAGGTGGAGGTCTAAAGAAGCCGACAGATGGAGGTCTTCAAAGGTCGATAAGTGGAAAGTGGTCCAAGCACAGAACGACCAACGACAGTGCACAAAGGAGCAGGAGTAGGGAATTGAAAGTGTTACACACAATTGGGGCATACCTGGAAGCCGAGAAGTCCATAATGTGTATGAAATTGAATTTCATATATAGTTACAGGGATGCATGTATCTGGGCTCTAGCTTAGGTGGCACATGCATATGAAGTGGAACCACTAGTTCTTCTACAGTGGTTTTGAGTGGTTTGGTGACCAAAGGCCATGTGCATATAACAAAAGGAATTAAGCCCTAACAGTCCATCAAAGAGGCTTAGCTCCTAGAGACCTAGCTTGAGGTCACAATACCTAGTCCTATGGTGGAAGAGTAGGCTATAGGGCCAACAAAGAAAGAGCTAAAGGCATTTTGACGGATCTGGTAATAGTGTTTGTTAAACGACCTTTTGGCCTATAGTAAAGTGTGTCAAGGGCACATGCATGGTGTGATGAGTCGGAAAATCTGTGAAAATATTCCTCCATATTTTGATTTTAAACCAAGTTGGCAATGTGCCACATTGATGGATGGGTCAGTAGTTAGATTTGCAACCTAATGGGCTAGTGCCCAGAAGCCTGAAAGTCCATAACCCTTTTAAAATGTATTTAACAAAAATTAACGGGGACTAGGGACTCTGGGATCTGACTGGATAACAACTTATGTTTAATGGTATGGATGAGTCAGCAGCTGGTTAAGAGCGTAGTACCTTTGAGCATGAAGATGATTCAGCAGCTGAGTAAATGTGCACAGTAAGGTTGGTGTCACTGGAGTAATGGCGACTGTAGAAACTAATACATTAAGATAGAAAGGACCATGATTCCTCCATATTTGTTTGTTACACCAAATTGGTTAGTCACCACATTTGGATCACACACATCATTCAAAGGATGTGTGGGTTAGTAGCTAGATTTGAAAACTGGTGGCATCAATGACTCTAAAGAAACCTTGAGTCAAGGAAGGAAGGACAACAATGCACAAGAGTAAATTAGTGGTGCCTGATGTGAAATAGAGTTAGCCATCCTTAAGCTTTCTTACATGCTAATTAAGAATTAAATGTAAAATATGTCTAAGTGTAGAAACTCTAATCACATTCCAGGAGATCCATGTTCGAAAGTATAATCTAAACTCTAGGGACTTTGATGGCATGCTGCAGATGTTGTTTCCATATAGGAGATGCTACAACAGGAAGAAGACTAAGATGAGAAAGTGAATGGAGCATTTGACATAATCATTAAATAGGTCCAAGGACATAATATTTGATCACAGAAAGAACAAAGCCATGCTAGAGTACATTTTGAGCACTGTGATCAAATCAATAAGCATGGCGAGCCTTACTGCAATGTGTAGGTTGACTGAGAATTTATTCTCAGTATGGGAACACTCAGAAACCCATTCTTAGTGTTTAATGCAGTTTCAATGGGCCTGCACTTTGATGAAACAATAATATGGAGTGCCATGTTGAAGTACACTCTCAAGAAGTAGAGAGGATAGTATAGATAGTGTCGTTCCTTGTGTAGTAGAGGATCAAAACCCAAAATTACAGTTGAGAAAATGTGGGGGAAGCATGTTTGCTTCTAGTGAGATGATTGGAGAGATCCTAGCAAGTGTGCATTGTTGAGAAGAGGCCAAGTGTTCCTGGGATACTAAGAATAGGATGAGAGTGCTTATGCAGAGGAAAGAGGCCCATAGTGTACCAGTGTTGCTATGAGAGGCCAAGAGAGCCTGTGAAATTGAAGAGGGATGAGAGTAGAGACATTTTTGTGAGAGTGTATGATGCTACAATGTCGACAAAGTGTTGCGGGGACTTGTATGAGTTATTTCTATTGAGTAGAACAGAGGGTTGAATGTTGAAGGCTATTGAGAAAATCATAGGGCTAAATGAAAAGAAGAACAAAGAGATGAAATCAAGCAGAGTGGATGCCAAGTACAGTGAATATTAGTTCCTTTCAAGCGTGGGTTGGAGCCAATATACAAGAAGTTGGTGCTTCCTTCTCAAATGGGCGACTGATAAAATATTGAGGGTTGGTGCCTCCTACAAGTTGGTGCTTGCATAAATCCAAGGAGCTGCAAGTTGGTGCTTCACATGGTGCTTCTGGTAAGTTGATCAAGTGTCTGCAGAAGAAGGAATTTGGTTCTTCCTACTAGTGGGTGCTAGAAAACAATCAAAGGGAGTTGGTTCTTCCTATGAGTGGTGAATCAAAAAAAATTATATAATAAAGTAGGTGCTATTATTACATCAAATAACAAACAAGGTTTGGTGGTTTTTCTCCTGAAAGGGTTTCCACGTTAAAATCTATGTCCAATGTGTATGCTTTTCTTGGTGCATGTGTTGATTTATGTTGTTGCACATGAGATGCTATTTATTTCTCTCATTTAATGGATGGAAAGTTAAATGTTAAATATAAATTGGCACAAAATTTTAAATTAGCCTTAATAGTGATTCACCCCCCTCTCAGTATTAACATTGTTTCCAACATCACCAGGTGCAGATCACCAAAGAGGACTAACACAAGACTACCTTTGTGATGGAGTGGAGTTGTTTTTAGTATATAGTGATACCATTCAACCTAAAAAATGCGCCAGCCATATTCTCCCAAATAGTGGTGACATTTTTTAAATAATATATGCATAAGTTTTTGGACATTTATTTAGATGTTTTAACAGTGTTTATCTTGTTGAAGAATCAAATCAAGGTGTTGTGATTGATGTTAGACCAATGTAGAAAGCTACATATATATTTCAACCTCAAGAAATTCATTTTTTGTTCTCCCTTTGGTATTTTTTTGGGTCATGTCATATGTAAGCAAGGGTTGTTGGTGGAACCAGCCAAAATTGTTGCCATTTTGGATCTACCAATTCCTACTATAGTTAAGACCCATGTTGGGCCACACAGGCTACTACCAAATGTTTATACACAAATATGCAAAGATATTAGCACCCATGGAGAGGTTATTGAAGAAAGGGGTACAGTTTCGGTGGACTAAAGAGTGTCAACAAGGTTTGGACATGTTAAAGGAAAAAATGGTTTTGGCCCCCATTTTGTTTTTTCCAAACTAGGGGTTCCATGTGCATGTTGATGCTTTTTCTATTTCATTAGGAGTGATTTTGGACCATCCAGAAAATGGAGAAGTTGACCATCCTATTTCTTTTGTGAGTTGCAAGCTATCAATGATAGAACAAAAATATATTGTGATTGAAATGGAGGGACAGGCAATGGTATATGCCCTCCAGAAGTTTCAAAATTACCTGTTGGGAAATAAATTAAAGTTATACGTGGATCATTTGGCCTTGAAATACCTAATGAACAAGCTTGTGTTGGGGGTGAGAATCTGCCAAATATTGTTGTATTTCCAGGAATATGATTTCCAAATAGTGGTCAAACCAGGGAGGTTAAACTTTGGGTTAGATCACCTATTGCATATGACTTCAAGAGAGGAAGCAAAAAGCTTGGAAGATAATTTAACAGACACACATGTTTTTGAGGTCACTATGGTACATGATTATTTCATAGTTATTGCATAATTTATGAGTAATGGAATGGGGCTAGAAAGCTACACAATGGCACAAAAGAAGAAACTTCTAGTCATGGCGAAAAATTATTAGGTAATAGTAAGGGTGTTGTTAGGGGCTAATGGATTCTTAAGGCGATGGGTTATGGAGCATGAGAGGACTGTGATATTGGTTGAAGCCCACATTGGAGTCGCCAGAGGTCACTACATGGTCTGTGCTACTGCACAAAATATCATACACACGTGGTTTTGGTGGCCGAGTATACATGCTAATGCTAAGGAATATTGCAGATCCTATGATGTATCCCAGAGAGTGGGAAGACCCTCATGGCATGATGAAATTCCCTTAAATCCCCAACTCACCCTGTAGTCATTTGATAAGTGGGAAATTGATTTGATTGGACCTATTGATCCACCGACAAGGAGGTATGATGCACAATATATTATCACCATGATATATTATTTAACAAGATGGATTGAAGCCTTGTCGATTAAGGATTGTAGAGTAAAGGTTGTTGCACGGTTTGTGTTTGACTAGCTAATGACAAAATTTGGATCTCCTCAGATTTTGATGAGTGGCTAGGGGATGCATTTTTTTAACCATACCATAGTCACACTAACAGGGGAGTTCGAAATCTACCATCAAAAGAGCACCTCGTATCATCCTTAGGCAAACGAAAAAATGGAAGATTTTAACAAAATTTTCAAGACAATGCTCACTAAATTATGTAATGTACAACGTGATGATTGGGATCTATGAATCCCTATAGTTTTATGGGCTTATTTCACCACCTGTAATAGGTTAACCGAACAAAATCCTTTTTGGATTGTGTATGAGATGGAAGCGATCATGCCAATAGAGTTTCTTGTGCTGATTATGTGCATTGTGATGACTACCCAGATAACAGAGTCAAAGGCAGTAGAGAAGTGACTCTAGGATCTGTTGCAATTAGAGGAAGACCGGGCCCTAGAAAAATTTCATTAGGAAGTACAAAAAGCACAAGATAAGGCCTGACATGACCAAATTATTAAAAAAAGAGTTTTCCAGGAAGGGGACATGGTATTGCTATACAATAGTAAGTTTTTGAAGCATCCCAAAAACTTTTGTATGCATTGGTTATGAACATATCTAATTCAACATATCCTTGATGGTGGTGAAATGCAACTCAAGAATTTGGTTGGCACACAATGTGAGATTTCTATGAATGGGAGAAGCTTAAAGCTTTATTGAAGTGGCCAAGCTCCTGTGCACCATGGTTAAAGGAACATGAAAGCCCCTGATCTACTATTTGTACATAAATAAGGTAGGCCAAGGTAACAAATAGGAAAGTTAGGGTAGGAATAAAATATTAGGTTGAAAATAGGTAGCTCTTTTGAGAAACAAGTTATTTTGGACACTGGAAGGGAGCTTGAGCATTACGCTATGTTGGGGGTGTAGATACCCAGATTGAGTCGTTGTAGACATTGAAATTATTAAGTGGTGGACACATAATTGAAATTTGGAAGGGATATGAATCATGCCAAATTTATTATAGTAGATGGATGATAAAAATTAAAGGATGACATAGTAAGTAGGATGCAACAATTGGGCACCAGTTGTACTACCAACGAATCACTAGTGATCGTGGAGTCAAGTAACATGTACAAGGGAGTTACCATTAATAATACTACCATCATGACGATGAAATGAAGTCATTCCCTTAACCAACTGCAAATGGCTTATTGTTATGATGACAAGGTATGAGAAACAAGTGGTTTAAGAGAACATGACCCCTTGTGTCAGGAAATGGACAAGTGGAAGGAATGTGGCCAATTATATAGTACATGTAGATCAATGAGGTAACTATAAATATGGGATGGGAAACTAATCTCTACACCATCAAACATTTGAAGGGAAAGAAAGCTGAGAATAGAGAGGAGGTCAAGTGATGAGTGTCGATAATGAAGATGAAGGAGGAGAGCCCGTCGACAAGGGAGCGAAAAATTCTCGTAAAATACCACCAATCCCCAATAGAAAATATGAAGGTGGTCTCCAAGGGCATGGTAACTCTGAAGAAGGAAACCTTAGAATTAATCTCAGAGTACACCAACTAGGAGTCAAGTGAGGAGGAATTAAGTGTCTCAACGAAAATTGGTTGCAGATATGAACCTAAGTACACGCCACCCTTACCAAGACATATAGCCAAGATGACGACTCCCAGGGGTACTAGGTACACACTATTAATGTCTCTACTACCTCCTCGAGTGCTTCACAAGGGATGGGTAATAAATATCATGCAAAGAATCAGGTAATTTGATCATGATTTGTGTGACCCAACCAAACACCCTGAATTGTAGGATTACATTCAGCTATCATCAAATGAGCATAACATGTCTCAGTTGAAACAGAAAGATGGGAAAAGAAGCTGGAGCTTGTAGGTATATTAAATCTATTTTGAATTCTTGATTTGGACATGGAGAAGAGGTAACCTTTGTTACCAAATATTCATTATATTGCATGCAGAATGGATACTTATGGTTGGATTTCCCCGTACCCATCACGGTGAAACTTATTCATAAAATTACGAGTGTTTCCATGGAGGAGGAAGACCCATGGTCCCTTATTAATGAAAAATCCTTTATGATAATTATAAATAAATACCAAACTAAGACGAGGAATCAAGGGTTTTTAATCTCAAAATATTGGAACAGTTTGTCATGTTCCCAACGCAAGACATTACATGAAAGCTTTTACACAAGTCCTAGGTGAATTAAGTACTGAATGGGGTTATTGTGATGACATACTATTACACCAAGGGAGAGAAGTTTGCATGGGTCCGGTTTTTATTTAGGGAATTCAAACAATATTGCTTGGACACTTAAGAGTTAAATGTTGAATTTAATTACGCTTGCCTATTAATCTTGATATATTTGGTATAATTGGAGAAGCCAAAGGATTTCCATTTGGTGACAGATCTAGTAAAACTAATAAAAGTGGCCAAATTTCAAAATTTGTGGGCCTCTAATGATCTTGAATGAAATAATCTCAACACTTTGATGTTCTATCTACATGGGGATGTTATATAAAAAACCATAGAGGAGATGCCATGATTTCCAGCTGAATTTGTGGAGAGGTACTAAGACGTCACAAAGTTTAAGGTTGACCCCCATCACCTTTGTATTTTGGCATGGTAAGACCCAGCGAAGGCTTGGTATGAGCAACCTTACCACATGACGAAGGACCAAATTTGGGGTATAGTGGATGCGTGGCCTCCTGGATGGAAGATCCCCAAGGAAGAACTCTCTGAAGTGGAGATGATTTCAAGTGGGGAAGAATTCGATGGTTCCTCCTCCCCTCGAAATGTACAATAATTTCAATCGTCGATCACTCTGAAGCCAGATCCACAAGAGGAAATGGGTGCTCTTGGAGACAAGTAATGAATAGGGAAGAAGAGGGCATCCAGGAATAACATTGAGGATGCATCCGTTGGGAAGGATAGAAAGAAACAAAAATCTTCTCATCCTCCTCTAGCTCGAACAACCCTCAAAGAGGATTATACTGAGAGCATTGGAGATCAAATGGTTGATGTTGCTACAACTAGGTATGATCAACTATGCCAATTGTTAAAGGAAATGGGTACCAAGTTCACTATTTCTTCATGGTCGAGAGAAGGACCATCAACAGTGCCAAGATCACGACCCCAAGTGAGGACTCAAGCTTATGTGGTTTTGTCATCTCAACAACAATGGAGGACATACAAACTTTCAGGTACCATAGTAAAGATATGGGTACGAACCATGTAGAAAAACCTAGGTATCGACACTGAAATTGAGGTTGTGCTACCAATATTCGAGACAGAGGATTTGGTGCAGTTACAACACAATACAACATGGGAATTATAGGACCAACTCGAGGCTATAGAAAAATATTTTGGACAAATCAGAGGAACATAGAAACAATTGTGCCAAGAATAAAAATAGATAAAATATAGTGAGCTATAATGGCATAGAGTGATTATGTAGGTTTATGAAGAGTTCACTAAAGGCACAGAAGAGGATCCAACCCCTGCCCAAGATATGGTGGTAAAGATAAAATAATCAATTTAGGAACTAAAGGCATTGGTTTTGGAATGTTCCACCTAAAGGGAGATACAATGGTCGATGGAGGATTAGGAACAAAAGGAAAGAGTCCAACGAAAGAAAGAAAAAATCGAAACCTACAAAAGGAAGTGTCAGGAAGTGATAGAACAAGGAGACCAATTATGGAACAAACTTTCCAAAGTTCTAGTAGTATAGAGAATGTTTGAGCAGGTTAAAGTGATGGATGATCAACTCTGACACATCAACCTAACCATGACAAAAATGAGTCTCACAAAGAAAAGACAAGATATGTAGGATAAGGTGTTGATCTAGATCTTGGGGGGTCAATATCTATGATAATTGAACCCTAGGAGAAAGGAGAAACACATAAAATTCTCATAAAATATTCTTAAAAAAAAGATAAAAATGAAAATACACAAAAGAGTAGATGCTTCTTTATTGAATGGATAAATCCTTTTCACTACATTTTCGCAGACATATATGGCCTTTTACAAAGTGAGACATGTTATTTATAACATTTTTTGAGTTACAATACCATGGGTAAATACTATGGTTAGATACTGTAGGTTGATACCATGGGTAAATACCATGGGTCAGTACCATGGGTGGATGCCACTTTCTGTAATATCCCTCCCTTTAATAATAAATAATAATATAATA
>APFE031312288.1:7326-64058 GCA_000404065.3 Pinus taeda | reverse complement strand
ATTGTTAGGTCGGCTGGGTTATATTGTGACTCCTTAGACTCCTATATATAGAAAGGAGGTTTTGTCATTTGAATAATCCAAGAATTGTTCATTTATGTAATGTAAAGGAAGTTGCCTCCTCGAAGAGGCTAAATTCTAAGGCGTTGATCTATCTTTTCTATCTTTTCTTGAGCTGGTTTCATAACATTGACAAATTAGAAGGCCTTACACCAGTTGAAATTTGGTTAAACATCAGATGCACAATGCAAATATTTCTTCGAGTTCATTTATTCCTTCAATCTCTGGTTGACGTGACATGGAGTTGATGGTCAATAGGATGTAATTCCCCTCCGAGTTGAACTAGGGGAGAAGGTAGGAGATGGGAAAGGAACTCCCAATGGCCAAAATGCAGTGTGGTTTCTGTCTGGAATCCAAGGGAGTTGTGTAATGGGTGAAGGAAACTTCAAAGATTTATCAAATAGTCCATAGTAATATTAATGTCATTCGATATTAGTATTGTGGCTTTGACCTTTTCCCCTTTAGTGGGAAAATATTATCCACTAATTTCACAACTTTTACCAAATCAAAACCTTAATAACTATCAAAACTTTATAAAAGAAGACTTCGTAACAAAAAATGAATATATTGCAAGCACAAACATCATTAAAATAAATAACATAAAAACTAGAAGGCCTATAAGTGACAAGCCAAGACAAGACTAACCAAGGAGCTAAGCCTAGGAAATAAGTTTACTAAATTGGACTAAATAACTTTCATTCTAGTTGGTAATTTATATTTGTTAACACCTATATACAAATGTGACTAAATTTTATGTATTTCATCTCATAAATTGTTATTAAGATAAATGACTTATAATAATTAAGTATTAATTTATTATTTAAAATAATTAAAATAATTTTTTTAAATGATATGATTAATTATAATACAATTTCAGTTGCTAAGAGGTAATCTTTAAGTGCAAATCTTTTTTTTTATTGCACAAATTGAGTTAATGTTTGCACTTATATGATTATTACACTCTCGAATTATTATATTTTGATATATTATATATCATTATATATTTTATTTATCTTTCTGATTATAACGTTAAAGAAAAAGTCATCTAACATCAATAATTAAAAAAATAATTTTCCCACTCTTGAAATTTACATTTAAATTTATAAATTATTTATGATGCATTGCTAGATGCAACAATACACACGAACTAAACAAAAAATACCATTTCACAAATATGCCAAAAGCTGCACCCTAAATATTCCAAATATGTCCACAAACACACACATATACAATTTTCAACTCTATACTAAAATTTTTAAATTTTCAATCAACATATTTTTTTTTAATGAAAATTTGAAACGTAAATGATATATATATTTTTGTGTTGTTGCTTTTGATGTGCATTGGAATATATTGTGACCTTTATATATTATATATTATTTATCTTTATGATTATAAAATTAAATACACGTCTAATTACTAAATTATAATATTTTCAATTTATCATTTTTAATTTTATTTATACTGTTGAAATAACTTGATTACATATAGTAGATTAATGTTGAGTAAATTAAATATTCATAAAGAGTTTATAATTTATTTAATGGCTCTATAATATCAAAATATTTTCTTTAAAATCTTTTAGAAAATTAATAACCTAAACAAAAAAATAATCAAAAATCTTATTCTATATTAAATTTATAAAAATGAATTTTCTCAACCACTTGAATTTTATGTCTAACAGTTTTTCCATTAAAAAATTAAAAATTTAATGAAAATTTGAAACTTAAATTCTAAGTTAATCAATATAGTTACTAGAAATCGAGGATAGAATTTGACCCGGTAGAAATTTTTTGTAGATTCAAACTACAGATTGTAATATGCTAAAACAATTGACTTGAATCTACTCTACTCATCATTGGAAACAATAAACGATTGATAAAATCACGAAGCATAAAAGAGAAAGATTCAATCACACATAACACAATAATTTTCTAGGGAAAGCCACAGCTAAAAATCCCTACTATCTATATATTTCATTAATAAGAAAATATGAGAAGATTACAATGCTTTACTCAAGCCCGAACAACCTCTGCACTATCTCTATCTATCTCACTACTTCCTAGACAAGCTCAAGCCAATACTTGGCCATTTTGCTGCCTTCCAAGCTCCTATTTCCTGGTGCAGTTTCCTCTGGAATTAGCTTGCATTTAATTGGGAAATTCCACAATTATGAATTACGCAATCCTCATAGGCCTTCCCCTGATTGCATGCACCACCTATACAATTCATATAATTATACAACTAATAGCACATTGTCCCTGAACTCCAATATCAATTGGGTATTTCTATGATTTGACATGCATGTGTTAATTATGAGCGAATCTTTAGTTTACTGGTTGATCACTACTAGTTACACTCCATTACTGGATCTCCCACTAATTCCTCCATTAGTTGGAACTAATTTAACTAAATTTAACTAAGTTCAGTTGAATTAAATAATTACAACTCAAAATAACTCAACCAAGTCTCCTAAAAATAGGAGACACTCTACATGAATCTAGTTAGACCCTCAACTCGAATTAACTGAGCCAACTTAGTCAAATTAACTTAGTTAGCTATTACAAGTTGCCATGAGATGTGGAATTACAATTTAATTCCTAGTTTAATTCAAGGAAAAAATTAAATTAGGATTCTATTGTTGCATTTTCAACACTCCCTCTCATCAAGAAAGGGATTATTTGCTACCCTAATCCTGTCTTTATAAAACTCGAATTTGCATCTTGGAAATGCCTTTGTGAAACTCGAATTTTCATATCTGCATCCTGCTCCTCTCTAGGAATCTACTCCAGCAACATTATTCTCCTCAACACATAATCTCATAGATAGTGATACTAGATGTCGATATGCTTGGACCGATCATGAGAAACTGGATTCTCAGAGAGTTTGATACAACTTTGATTGTCATAGAAAATCATTGTAGGACTATAACACCCTCCTCCCACATATACCCAAGCAACTCGAAGGTTGGGATAAACATGCGATGAGAGGCAACTATGATATGATTTGACCTCCTAAGTCACGTTAAGGAAGCGGAACTGACGGAACACACCATTCATACATTAATTATCAGCTACAAGACCCTCAGGAACCAATCCAATACTTTAGACAACCTTCCTTGGGGTCCCACTGAGATTTGGGACAATTTAAGGCTTAGTTGCTCCCATTCTATAAGCATGAGTGCAACCGACGACCCAAAGTTGCTCTCACAAGATTTCCTGGAAGTGACCAGAGACCAAAACTATGAGTGCTATGCCAGCGATTCTGGGATGTGAGCCACTTTTTTAGGCCCAGAGGCCAGGTCGCTGCCCATAATTTAACCTTCTCTTCAGATCAATAAAATAACATGGAAATGGTAGTAATAAAGAAAATACTTGTTTAAGATCTTGAATGGACCCCTACTAACCATGAGAGGCATTTTGTCTAACATTTCAAATGTGTAATCTACAGATGCAATTAATAGTTCTGAGCATAGGGCTCTCATACTTAGATGATAATTGCTAAGAACCATTGATGCATCAACACACCAACTTCCATTCCATCCTTTAGGTCATAGATACATTGATCATTAAATTACATGTAAAAACATGAGGAAAACCATATATGGTTGCTATCATAAAACACATACATATAAAACACATACATAACTAGCATAACAGGGAAAATATACTCATGAAAGTACAACCACAGATACCACATACAATCCATCAAAATGCTCATAGAAATACAAGGAGAAATAACCTTTGATTAATGATTTCTAAATCCAAACTCGAGATAGGACTTCCATATTCCACCCAACCATAGAATGGCTGAGCCAAATCTCTCTTCAACCATTCACCCATATTCTAAGCATGAATGTGGGATCTCATAGAACACATCAATAAAAACCATCAAGGGCTTCCAGAGGCCATCCACCTCAACCCATCAAATAGTGATTCCACCTCACGACCAGAAATCACAAAACTATCATTAGATCAGTCTCTATCCAAGACTTCTAGGGCTTCAGAGGGTTTGTCCAACTAAGGCTCTAGGACTAGTAACTCAACCCACAACTTTTACCGGGCTCTAGAGCATTTGTCCAACCAAGGCTCTAGGACTAGTAACTCAACCCACCAAGGGCTCTATAGAATTTGTCAAACCAAGGCTTCAGGAATAGTAACTCAACCCAAGTTGATCTAGGGCTCTAGAGAATTTGTCCAACCAATGCTCCAGGACTAGTAATTGAACCCAAGCTAAGGAAACATGAGAACCAACCAAAAAAAAAATAATGAAAATAAAACCACAATCACCATGGCTATTAGGAAATGGAAAGGCTAGGCAATCCACTGTCAATCCCCACCATCCTCCATGCCAATGACAGATCACAACCAAAAAACCACATGCATATGCCATGAATTCCAAAACTAGTGAAGGAAGCATACATGCAACTCAGTACCTGCAAAAAAATATGATGTAGTTGCTGATCCTATGGCGTTCTTGCACTTTCTTGCTCTTCCTTTTCCTTCTTGCTCCAAGAATCCAAGTATGCCACACCCACCAAGAGTACTCCAAGAAAACTCTAACTCTCCAAGAGTATGAGAGAGAGAGAGAGAGAATAATGAGAGATCTGCAAAAATGAACTGACAAAAGGTTACCAACTGATCCTCAGAAGCCTTTTTATGAATGAGGCCTCTATTTTCTTCATTTTCCATTAGTTTCCTTTAATTTCCTCCTCGACCTTTCACCTCCTTTTTCTCCTAATTTCCATTATTTTCATAAATAAATGTGCCAAAATTCCATTTTTTCTTTCCAAAGCCTTAACCATAAATAATCATAAGTGATCCCCATCACTAGGATTCTACCCAACATTTAGCTTGGAATAAGTGTCCCATCGACCATGGTTATTGTTTTTAACTTTTATTCATTGGAATTTTTCACCAGTGTTGTTACAGAACCCTCCCCCTTGGGGGAACATTGTCCTCGGTGTTCAATCACACATATACCTCAACAACTTGCTTAAGGAAGACATACTTCTCATGGAGTTTTATAACATAGCTCGATGCAATATTTACAATAAAAGATTTGCTCAAAAAAAAACATCATGACAACATGATAACATACCACATAGTGGAGCTTTGTAACATAGCTCATTACGGTATTTACAATGATCATCCTGCTGAGTACCAACCCACATGACATCATAAAATAATGATAACATAACCACATGATAACATAGTAACATGAAAACATAATCATAATAACATTACACCCATACAACATAGGGGAGATTTACAACATAGGTCATTGCGGTATCTACATCTATAAACATGTGTACATATAGCAACATTACCAAAAATATATACCAAAACATATACCAAAGAATATATGAAAACATACACTAAAGACCATATCTAAGCATATATGAAAACATTATATAACATATACCAAACCATCATAAAGCATATATCAACCACCATAAAGCATATACCAAACCACCATAAAGAACATATCAAACCACCATAAAACATATAGAAAACCACCATATCAAAGCTACTTTTCCTCAACCAACAAACAAGGAAGGATACATAGCCCACGTTTGATCCACCATCTCCCATCTAGCTTCATCAGGCCCAAAGTGATTCCATTGCACCTTAACTTATTCGATTGCTCAGTTTCAGAGCATGAACACCTTTTTATGCAATATACATTGAGGCTCTAGCCAGAATTATCCATCCGGTTCCAATTGCAATACAAACCATTCAATAACATGATAAACATCTTTAACACACTTCTTAAGCAATGACACATGGAAAACATAATGTACTTTCACTTTTGGAGGAAGTTCAAGTTGATAGGCTATTGGCCCAATCCTCTTAACAATGCTGAAGGCTCTACAAAAACGTGGTGCCAACTTGACACAAGATCCAATCCGCAAGGAGTTGTTATTCGGTTTGATGCGCAGGTACACCTATTCCCCAGCCTAGAACTTTTTTAACAACCTATTCTTATCTGCATAACTCTGTTGCCTGTCCTGTGTTTCCTTTAGATTCTTCTTAATTACGCACATTTCTTGATCCATGTCTACCAACATATGTAGTCCAATCAACACCCTGTTAACTAGATCACTCCAACTGATGGGAGTGTTACAACTCCTCCCATACAATGCCTCAAAAGGACTCATCCTTAGTGACTCTTGATAATAGTTTTTGTATGCAAACTCAACCAGTGGAAGGTACTCTTCCCAATTCTGCAGCTAATGCATCACATATATCCTCAAAATGTCCTCAAATATCTTATTGAGCCTCTCTATCTATTCATCTGTCTGTGAATGATAAACTGTGATGAAGGCCAACTCTGTGCCCAAACCTACAAATAACTCCTTCCAAAAATTAGAAGTGAACTTCACATCCTTGTCTGACACAATAGTCTTCGGAACACCATGCAATCTAACCACATCTCTAATGAATACATGCGCTGCATTGCTAGCTAAGAATGTATACTTCACTGGAATGAAGTCTGCACCCTTTGTTAACCTATCCACAATGACCATGATGGAATCATGTTGCTTCACTCTCTTCAGAAAACCAGTAATGAAGTCCATGGAAATGACCTCCCATTTCCACTATGGAATCGTGATCGGATGTAGCAGTCCACCTTGATATTTACACGCTTCTTTCACTCATTGAAAATCAAAACATATCGCTACGAACTCTGCTACATATCTCTTCAAATTAAGCTAATAGTAAAATCACTTCACTGATGTCAATGTCCTTTGGTAACCTGGGTGACCTGAATAATGTTTCGCATGAAACTCCCTCAAGAGAACCTTCTTGATATCACTGTTATTCTATACATATATCTTGTCTCGGAACCTGACCAACCCATCTGTTGTAAGACAATAATGCATAAATTTTGCACCTACACTTGTACCTGTACCTGTACCTATTATTATCACCTCGATTGAACCTCAGGCTAAAGGGAGGCAATGCCAGGGTAACCACAAACCACGCTTAGCCAAGTATCTAGCCCTACTAGGCTGGGAGAGGGCTCTCTCTGTAAGGATCTTAGCCAAGATGACTAGATTAGGAAAAGGACTTTAGGCTAGGTATAGTAGCACAAAGTTTTGATTGGATTTTGAAGGGGTTTTGCTGGATCAGGAGGAGCTGGACAGTTTAGGGCTAGGGAATTAAGTCAAAATTGCAGGGTGTTCAATGGGGCAAGGTAGGCATAAGTTTTAGTAATCTAGGGCTTGATGGGTGAGGTGTTTTAAGATTGGTGAGAGGCTAGGAAGAGCATGTGTTTGCCATGGATCCTTCCCAAACTGTAGAAGACATATAATGGTGAATATTTCCCCAAGGCAGAGCAGTGATGTAATGAATTTTGCCTATCAACTTGAAAACATTCACTTAGAAGCAATGAAATGATTAACGAAATACACAAAACATACTAAAATATGATCAAAAGAGAAGAAATTGTACTAAAACTTCGTACCACATGGATCCCAGAAAAATAGCTGCAATTCTTATTAGTCTCCTACTAAAATGCTACAAAATGATGTATAATCAAGGTATGAGCATCTAACTGAGTCCAACCCTCTACAATGAGAAAGAAGAAGAAGATATAGGCATTGTTTCAACCTCCTCCCACCCTCATGGGTCGAATCCCTAAGATGAGGAGCTAATCTAACCAACACTGAACAAGAAACAGGAATATAGGCATCTTAACAACTTGCCTCTAAAAGTGAAAAACTGATTCATTTGAGCTCAAATTGACTTTTAATGTAATGAATCTACCCTCTACTACTAATTATCTATAATATTTACAATAGAAGTGATCATTTACATCAATTAAACATCCTCCATGAGAGGAAATCCATGAACACAGTCAAAACTCAAAAAAATGGCCGTCCTTTGCAAAATTTGCCCTACGTGTAGTGCCACTGGCCCAACAAGCAGTGCCAATTTTAGGTCCGTTTTGGAAGCCTTCCTGGAATCCAAATTGAGCTCATGATAGATCATTGGAAATGTATTCAAGTCTAATTTCCAAAACACCTATAATTTATTCATTTGAAGCTACTTTGGCCCCTAAAAAGTTGATTCTCCAAAGACTTTTTCCTGTGAGTCCAAAAAGTGGCAGAAAGGTCATTTTAGGGTGTTTTGTGACCTTCTTGTGGACCAATTCTGCCCCAAAACTTAGAAAATCCATAGGATTCATGCAATGATCACTCTAAATCCAAAAATTCAAGACATTTTTCCATTTGATGCCCCTAGGAAAAGCCCAGTGCCAGTGGCGTTGTGCGTTGAGCTAGATTTTCTATGTGTGTAATTTCCAAAATTTGCAAAAAACAAAAACTCCTCCAAACCTTACCAAAATTGGTGAGAAGCACCACCATCAAGCATCTTGATGAGCCAAGGAAGCTTCAACAAGCAACCTAAGACTATCCTCCTCTTTTTTTCCTTATAGAGCCCGCCTTAGCCTAGCTTTCATCTTTTTGATCCTCATGTTGCAAATTTTTTTCTTGGTACTATAGTGCTAGGCCATGTGCTTGATCATCTAGTTGTCCCTATTTGCCTTTTGCAACAGATTCTCTAGGTGAAAATTGAATCTCTCAAGCCAAGTCTCTCTATCATCCTCAATTTCCTTCTCAATAGGAGACAAAGTGACCAGTGCCTCTTTGTCGTTTTGTCATTTTACCTTGAGAAGTTCCAGCTCGATGAAGACCTGCTTGTCACTCAACTACTTGTTCTCTTGTTCCAAATATGTGATGACATACTTGGATCTCTCCAAATTTTCCATCAATGCTTGGAATTGAGCCTCCTTTTCCTGTATGATGATGTCCTTTATTGTTTCTTTATCCTGAGCCTCTAAGTCAATTGTTTGAGTATAAATTTTCTCTGGCTCATCATGCTTTGTCAAATCAAAGTCTCTCTCTTCCTCCTCATCATCAAAACTTTCATCCGGCATCTTTTCTTTCCCTTTGTGCAACTGCTGCACCTGTACCTGCTGTGTTGATGAAGAAGGCAAAGCCCCTTCCACATCCTGTGGAGCTAGCATTTTCCTATGAGTTGATGAAGAAGGCAAGGTCCCTTCCACATCCCGTGGAGCAAACACTTTCCTATTAGCTGCAAACAATCTCCTTATGCCCCTCTGATATGTCATGTAGGTCCTGGGCACCTTAGTAGCTCTAGTCTCTTTGAACTTCTCATCTGTTTTCACCCGAGCACTGCTAGAAGGTCTCCCTGATTCTTGAGACACTGGTGGAGGAATTTGAGGACTCCTGAAGATGTCATGAGCAATAAATATCTCCCAAGAGATGTTTAGGAGGCTAAGATGATGAAGCACAATCATCTTGATTAGGGAATAATGATAGAGACTGCTCATCTGCTGAGGGTATGGCTTTTTCTGCACAAAATGGGTCACATTCTCAATATTCTTGAATAAGAAATAAGGGAGGTTTAACATCCTCACCCTGGTAAAATGCATGAGAAGCCTGATGTGATAGGTGTATAGCCTGCAAAATCTACCCTCAAAAGTAAAATATTTCATGATGATTTTCATCATGGGGGCAAACTTGTCCTCAAGGAATCTGAAAGGAAAATGTCTTTTTGCCTCATTTCTCTACCTAGGTTTGATATAAGGCTCATAATAATGTTCATCCAGGTCCTGTGCCTTGTACCATTTCTCCCCTACATTTGGAATCCTGGTTGCATCCGCAATAATGGAGGGTGAGACTATGAATGTCACCCCAGCAAGAGTCACCTTGTTGTCCTGAAGATGGGCTACAAAAAGCCTGGTGAGCTTAAGATGGTGTTGAACTCTCTCTACTTGCTTACAGAACTCATATCACCCAAGATGTTTGAAACAAGTGATAGCTAACTAAGAGGCTTGCAATTATTTGAGGTTTGATGGCTCTTCCCTAATGATTTTGCCTCCCTTGTGTGGTTCTCTCTGATGCCGAGGTCTATTTGTTGAACTGTCACTGCCTATGTTTTCCTCCTCCTCATAGTTTTAGTCCTCTTTGTTGATGTTTGCAAGGTTTGAGGCTGTACACTCCAATAAATGGGATAAAGGGAATGGGAGATGACCTTGTGAGGTATTTGGGTAGGCTAGAAACTGAAGGGAAGGGTATGAATTATGAAAGTGAGGGAGAGGGGTTTGAGCCCTTTTTGAAATATAACTTGTGGGATGAAGGATAAGGGGGTATAAATGTTATGGAGTGATGTAGGGAAGGGGTTTATGGTTTAGTGATAGGTGGTGGGAAAAATAGAGGGGATTAGGGTTTCTAGAATGTGATGGAGGGAGAAACTAGGGTTTCACATTTGGCATGGTAAATTCCTTCAAACCCTGCAATTGCAACTTTAATGATGAGGTAGAGGGAGTGCACTTACTCGTTTGAGAGATGAGAAGGTTTTTTGGAAGTTTTTATGAAGTCTGGAGGCTTTCTTCTCAACGCGTAGCACCAACCACAGACGTGAAGTGCCACCTCTCAACATGCATCACAGTGTGAATTTGCACTGCTGAAACATCGAGACACGCAACACCGAGCCTCGACACGCAGCGCCACCCCATGTACATGCAGCGCTGAGCCTAGATGCGTAGTGCCACCCCCTGTACGTGCAACACCAACTATCTTGCCTGAAATGTGCAGCGCCAGACTGCAGAAGCGCAATGCCACTTGACCACTGCTCCAAACACACAATGCCAACCTCTAGAAGTGCAACGCCACTTCTCCTTTGCCCAAAACTCACTCACAATTTCCTCTTTTCCTCACTTTTTGACTCCTTTGCCAAATGAGAATGATGAACTTGAAAATGAAATGTGACACCTTATATAGGAGTAGATTTTGATTTTTCGCTAGAAAAAATCCACTTTCTAATGTTTCTTGACCTTTTTCAAAACTTCGTTTTTAATCTCTTTCCTTCTTTATTTTATTTTCAGGTGGGTAATGCTCAACTTGAACTGATTTTGGTAGTGTTTATCTGTCTTGCAGCAAGGAGAGATGCATTGGTGTAGCTAGGATCAGTTATTACATAAAGTGACTTAAAATTACATAAGAAATACAAATTAACTCAAAATACTCAGTTTTCACCTCAAAAACATGCTTTTTTGGGGTGAAAATTACATTAGTTTAAAAAATAATTATATAATGACTATGACTTATTAGCTATAATGCTTGAATTATTTATCATCCTCATACCCTTGCTACCCTTTATTTACACTTTTTAAATCATGCTCTTGACCTTGGAAATGAAACCTTAGGACCTAATGAAACATGCCCTATGACCTAATGAAAGCATGATTGCAAATTGACCATGAAAACATAACTGAAGACAACCTGAAGAAGGGTCAACAAGTATACTCTATGAGGGAAAAATTAGATTTTCTGAAGAGAAGACAACCATCAGTGGATCAGTTTGACATGACCTAATGAAATGATGTAAAAATTTTATTATGGGACCCCTAAAATGGAAATGCAAAGAGAAAATTTGATCCTTGATGGAAGTATGTAGATACTGACACTAACATTGGCCTTATTGGGGATGGAATCTCCTTGGAGGTATCAAGAACACCATAGATCAAGTGCCTAGCTGATTGGGCCAATACGGTCAAACAAACAAAAGCCTAAAATATGAAAAATGACTCAATACAAACTGAAAACTGACTCACAACTGACTCTAAACTTGACTATAAACCAAATCAACCAAACTTGACATAAATCATTCAAGCTTTATAGCATTCACTTCGGGCCCCAGGCTCAGATGACAGTGTACTTGAAATCTTGCAAGGAAAAGAAAACCGATATATACAATGAAGGTGAAGTAACTTCAAGGAACAACATCAAAAGTAATAGTGTTTCAGGAGCTTACCATTCATTGGTCCTCCTGAACATTCTTGACCATCCATTTCCTTTAATAAAAATGCATTCTATCCTCGATAAGCTGAGATGATATATGGTCCTTTCCGTAGATTGTCAAACTTACCATGTTTTCCTTTTTCTTCATTCTGTGCATCCCACTATAGCACTACATCTTCTAGCTGAAACTTTTCTACTTTGGTTTTGCTGTCATAAATTTTATTTAACTTCTCTTGCAACCAGAAAGTGTTTTGGGAAACCTGTTCCCTTGTTTGCTGAAGGTGAATCATTTGATTAATTTTGCGATGAATATCATCCTCTTCGCTGCCAGCTTCCTGTAATAATCTCATGATTGGGACTGCAAGTGATGTGGGAAATACTGTATCGGTACCATAAACCAACTCAAAAGGTGACATACCTATTTATTGCTTGCTGCTCACTCTATCGGCCCACAAAGCATTAACAAGCTTTCAATGCCAATTCTTCTTGTTTGCCTCCAACATTTTCTTGATAATGTTCACCAAGGATTTATTTGATGACTCAACCAATCCATTTCCTTGTAGGTAGTATGCCGTGGAGTGACCCAATGTAATATTGTACTTGTTGCAAAACTTGACCATCCTCTTTGACTTAAATTTTGTTGCATTATGTGATATAATCTTGTGAGTGCAACCAAAACGAGACAAGATATTAGATTCTAAAAACTAGATAATTACCATGTCCATGGCTTGCCTTGTCGGAATAGCCTCAATCCACTTGGTGAAGTAATCGGTAGCTGTCAAAATCCATCTGTGTTGTGTTGATGATGTTGGATGGATTTCTCCTATGAAGTCATGTCCCCACTACTGGAAAGGTGCATTTACTTCAACTAGCTTCAGAGCAAGAGGAAGTAACTTCCTTTTTCCTTGAAAAACTTGACTTTCATGGTAGCCCATAACTACCTTATATAAATCTAAAAACAAAGTAGGCCAATAATATCCTACTCTCAACACTTTGTTAGTTGTTGTTTTCCAAAAAAAATGACTACCACAATCACCTCTATGAAAATCATTCATTACCTGCTGAGCTTCATCTTCAACCAAACAATTAAGAAGAATTACTCCCAGATCTTTCCAATAAAAAGCACTATTTAAAATGCATAATTTTGTAGGATTTAGTTTTAGTGATCTACCTTTACTTCTTGACATTCCAGGAGGTGGTGAAATATGCCGAAGAACATAAAATATATTAGAATACCAAGGTGATTTGAGAAATGTTTATGATACTTGAATGAGTGAGCCATCATCTTTGTCATCTGACATTGATGCAACGAGATTTATGTCTAGAGCATGAAAATTTGATTGAGCCATCAGTTTTTCCAAGCCTTGTCCTTTGATCAGTTTGGTAGGCTTAATATCAAGATCATATTCCAACATTGATGCTATCCACTTAACTCTTCTTCCCTCTGGATTAGTTTGCATAAGAACATCCTTGGAAGTTGTGTTAGGAACATATGCTATGGTATGTGAATGCAAAATGTATACTCTAAAATCATTCAATGCTTTAATAAGAACCAAAGCTTGTTTTTCAATGATATTGTAACACAAGGCAACATCTTGAATAGTCCTACTGAAAAAAGCAATGGGTTGCTCCACCTAATCTCTCTTTTGCATCAACACTGCAGCCATGGTGTGCTCAGACACAAATGAAAATATAATAAAATCATGAGTATAATCAAGACTAATCAAGACTAGGGTTGTGGTCAAAGCAAACTTTACCAAATTGAACGATTTCATGGCATCCTCGATCCATTTCACAGTGTTATCCTTTTTCAACATATTAGTTAATTCACGTAAATGCTCAGCCAAATTTGGTATAAATCTGCGTAAGAAATTCATCTTACCATTGAAAGCCTAAATATTCTTCTTATAGCGTGGAAAATTTATTTTCTAGATTTCCTCCACCCTTGAAGGATCAATATGAATACCATCTTGAGAAATTATATGACCAAGGAGTTTACCCTCGTACATGGCAAAACGAATCTTTTTCGGGTTTAAAGAAATCCCGGACTTCCTGCATTTCTGAAAAAAAATCCTTGAGTGGTGCAAATGCTCATCATCAGAACCAGGAAATATTGTCAGATCGTCTAAACAGACTACCAAGAAAACATCCTTCTCATTAGCAAAAGCTATGTCCATCGCCCGTTGAAAAGTGGCTCTAACATTCTTCAACCCAAATGGAATTTTGGCATACTGAAAAGTTCCCCATGGTGTTGTGAAGGCAGTTTTATCTTGGTCTTTTTTATGCACCAAGATCGGATTATAGCCTGAGTAGCCATCTAGTAGTGACATCCGTGATGCTCCAACTAATCTTTTCAAAATATGATCTATTTTAGGCAGAGGGTAATTATCCTTTAAGGATGCTTTGTTGAGGTTTCGGAAATCTATGCACAACCTTATTTCTCCAATATTCTTTCGTACTAGGACCAAATTTGAAATCCAATTAGAAAATCTAATTGGAACGTTAATTTCAGCTTTAAACAATCTATTTACCTCTTTTTTGATGGATGGCAACAGCTTTGGATTGATTCTTCTCAACTTTTGTCTAAAAGGTTTTTGATCCGGCTTGATAGGAATAGTATGCTAAATAATATTCTTGTCATACACTTTCAAATCTGAATAATCCTATGTAAAAACATCAGAATATTTAGAGAGTAACTTAACATACTTAGCCTTTGTTTCAGGAGATAATGTTTTTGATAACTTTACAAGCCTGGGTTGATCAGCTGTTCCAAGATTTACATCTTCAACTCCTTTGTCTGTAGGAACCAAGGTCGGTTTTCTCACCACATCATCCTGATCAAATAGCTCCTCTAAAGGTATGAGACCTCTAGGAATAATATTATCATTTATCTATAAAACCTCCATCTGATTTACCTCAATATCTTGTTCATCAAAATCACAAACATCATCAATGAAAGCATTCTTAAACTTTCCTTCATTTTGCAAAAGGCACTAATTTCATTGTCATCCCAAAAAACTTGTCAATACCTCAAATTATCAGGAACAACAGGCCTATGTTTGACATGAATTTCAAATTTGTTGTTAGAATTCATTGGAATCTTCAAATTGCTGGCCCCACTGGTGAGTGAATCTGCAATGATGTTTTGAGTCCGGGGTATTATTGTCAAGGTGTATTCCGGAAACATCTTCAAAATATCTAGAACTGCATTTCTGTAGGCTCTCATCCGCAGATGCTTTGCTTCATATTCTCCTTTTACCTGTTTAATCACCAGTTCTGAATCACCATAAATAGAAATTATTTTCACGCCCAGTTTCTTCTAAATTTTCAGAGTTGTAATCAACACCTCATACTTTGCTTCATTATTAGAGCAATCAAAAGCTAACTTGTAGGAACATACTCTAACATTACTTGGGACTTTGGCAGGCTGGAAAGCAGGGCTTTGAATCCAAATTCCAATACTAGCATCGTCTTTACCCACAACACCATCGAAGTCCATGCTCCAAAGGTCGGCTTCATCTTCTAAATGCTGGAATTTTGTTTCTTTCTCCACCTTACCTTCGCTGATTACTTCTTTTTTCTACTCTTCACTGATCTTTTGCTGTTGTGTAGGCTACTAAGAAGAAATTGCTATTTTTTATTTTTCTTGATTGAGAATTGCTCTAAAATTCTTGGAAATTTCTGGTACATCATCTACTTCTACAAGCTAAATATCTACATCATTCAATCGACTATCAGAGTATAAAACAAATGACTCTAAATCGGTATGTACAACATTTATTGGATGATTCATAGGCTTCTCTTTACTAGTGATCATATACTTCATTTTATTTTCCCGTTACAACTTCCTCAATTGACCAAAAACAGGGATGGTAGCATAAGAGAAGTCAAGTTGTAAAGTGCCTTTGATTTTAGCACCCCACGATCTAGATAAGAGCATACCAAACCGAGGTAGTATATCAACAAACACCGCATCCATCAAGACAATTTTGGCTGGGATTTGATCTAAAGAAACCATCAAATCTTTTACAAAACCAATGCAACGAATTATACTAGAGTCAACGGAGTACAAATGATGATATTTCTGGGTGATATCTAGGCCCAACTGTTCCATAATGGCTTTGGACATCAAATTGTGGGAAGTTCCAGAATCTAATATGGCATTATGGAGAACACACTCATGTAGTCTAAGACTCAGATAAAAGGGAGGGAATTCGCTATCTTCAAGCTTACCTTCTATGGCTGGACCAAAAATGAGTTCAGGATGATCATCCTCAACATTCACCATGTCAGACAAAGGATATATTTTGCAAAATTCTAGATACATGGTGTTTATAGTTGCTATTCTTAACAAGCTCAGTCAAAGGAATGGACACTTTTAATTTAGCAATTTCACTTTCTAAATTAAAGAATGAAACTTTTTCTACCTCATTTACACCAATTTCCTTCTTATCTGTTTTCTCTTTCATTTCACTATCTTTTTTGCTGATTGTTCTTCTCATTTGCAGCGACACTTGTTGATGGTACCTTGCTAGGATTCAGATCGTCAAGCTCTTTTCCTTTCTTCTGAGTGTTTGAGGAATCATTCTTTGATTTCACATCCTTTCTTTTCTGAATGGGATTGATCGGTACAACTCTTCTCCTTAAAGAGTACTGCCTCTGCTGTGCAGTCAAAGCATTCATATAACCACACTGATAATCATCAGATTCAGCCTCCAAAACTACATCATCTGCTAAGATGTAATCCTCATCCCTTTGAATGTTTGGAAATTCTGTGTATTCTTCATCTTCAGTCAGAAATATGGGCATACCATCCACAGTGAAAAAGTGATTTGCTTCAATTACGGGATCGTCCTCATCTTCTTCTTCCATTCCCTGAACATAATTCTACTGTTGTTGTGCTAGTTGCTCTGGTGCCTTTTGTTCTCTTTGTTTGATTCAGAATTGGGGTTGCTGCTGTCCTCTAAAATTTGGATTTTGAATTTGAGTTTCAGGTCTATTTGCAATGGATAACCTGTCAACCATCCTCTCCACTGTTCAAATCAATGTATCCATCTTTTCATTTGAAGTATATGCTTCTTCTTTCATAGTCACTCTTTTCTCAGATCTCATTCTTGCTCTTTTGGCCAACAAGTTTGCTTCTACGCTCACAACATTCTTTTGCATGTCTTCTAGTGTTGTAGGATCACGTTCTCGCAATTGATATGCCATATTAGCATCGAAACCGTCTGGAAACTTGAGCAAAGACAATCCCTCCGGTGGTTTAATGTTTGCAGGAATATCATTGTATATTGCATTAAACCTCACACAAAGTCTTGCACACTCTTGCCGACATTCCTTTTGATGTTCTCATACTGAGACAAAATTTGAAGTGGATTCTTCTTCACCTCCCATCGATCTAGGAACTACCTGTGGAGGATTGGTAAAGTGGTGATAGAAGTTGCTGGCAAGGCTCTGAACCATTTCTGAACTTCACCTCCAAAGCTTTGTACAAACAACCTCATTGTCACATTTTCAATTTCTACTTCATGGAGGTCAAAGAAATCATTCATTTTATCTACATGTTGCTGAGTTGTAATGTTTTGAGTGGAATCAAAGAAAGGTATCATGGTTTGATAATCTATGGGTATGGCACCAAGGTTCTAAGGTAAAACAAGGGGTGCATAACTGGCATCCATAATTCAAGGTGGGGGAGGTGGATTTAAAGTAAGGATTGTCGTATTCAGTATATTAAAAGGGGAATTAACAACAAGTGGAGTGGTATGAACAATTTTTAAAGATGAAAGCAATGGATAAGGGATTGTTTGAGTTGTAGTAGATATCAAAGAGATATTTTGAAAATTAAAAGATGGCTTATTTTTCACCCAAGTGTCTATGTTTGAAGTAAGATTTTGTAACTGATCGATAACATGAATAAGTTGTGACCCTGATTTACTTTGGGTAAACAAGTCTTCAACGAGGTTCTCAAGAGATATAGAAGAATAAAAAACTATTTGATCAAGCCAACTCAAAGACTTACTATGAAATAGGCTTTGCTCAAAATGAATATCAAACTCAATATCTTGCAGAGTGTCTAACCTTTTAGGGAGTGAATGTAGATGAGGAATTAATACTTCACTTGATTATTCAGTTGATTTCTCTTCTGCTACACTGAATTTCTCTGTAGCTTTCTTAGATTTTCGCCTAATTTTGTGAGGACCACTGAAAATGACTGGTCGATTCGGATCTAGATTGGATCTGGTGTACTTTCTCGAAGTGAGTATGCTAAAAATTTGAAATTTTATATATTGCTTTACAACTTTGCAATTCAGCCTAGTAAATTCTAAAACTCAACATCCATAAGATTAAGAATTTAAATGAAAGATACTACCGAGGTGATTAGTCTTTTGTTCCCTAGTATGGTTGCCACTATGTTATCACTTGGATTGAACCTCAGGCTGAAGGAAGGCAATGCCAGGTAACCACAAACCACACTTAGCCAAGTAGCTAGCCCTACTAGGCCGGGAGAGGGCTCTCTCTATAAGGATCTCAGCCAAGATGACTGGATCAGGAAAAATATTTTAGGCTAGGTATAGTAGCACAAAGTTTATATTGGATTTTGAAGGGGTTTTGCTGGATCAAGAGGAGCTCGACAGTTTAGGGCCAGGGAATTAAGTTAAAATTGCAGGGTGTTCAATGGGGCAAGGTGGGCATAAGTTTTAGTACTCTAGGGCTTAATGGGTGAGGTGTTTTAAGATTGGTGAGAGGCTAGGAAGAGAATGTGTTTACCATGGATCCTTCCCAAACTGTAGAAAACATATAATGGTGAATATTTCCCCAAGGCAGAGCATTGATGCAATGAATTCTTCCTATCAACTTGAAAACATTCACTTAGAAGCAATGAAATGATTAACGAAATACACAAAACATACTAACATATGATCACAAGAGAAGAAATTGTACTAAAACTCCATACCACATGGATCCTAGAAAAATAGCTGCAATTCTTATTAATATCCTACTAAACTACTACAAAATGATGTACAATCAAGGTATGAGCATCTAGCTGAGTCCAACCCTTTACAATGAGAAAGAAGAAGAAGATATAGGCATTGTTTCAACCTCCTCCCATCCTCAGGGTGTTGGGCCATGAATACGACCACTTTGTAACACTTATTTTATCCATTTTTACTCTTCTCTATTATATCACTTATCATAATTTATCATATAATTCTATTTTACAATGATTTATGCTCTTATGGATGAATATTATTTATCTTCCTTCATTTCTAATAAATTGATGATTATGAATGATTTGATGAATGATAGTTTCAATAAATTAGTTGTAACATTATTTACCATTTTTAACCTCCAAGATAGTTTCTAGATTAAAGATTCGACCATTAAATCTGCCAACTCAGAAATTCGATGGAATAAGAAGTGATAGTTTTGCGGTTGCAATGCTGAGCAAATGAAGAAGAATATGGAAAATCTGGAACATGGGTTTTGTCCCGAACGGACCCAATTAACTTTGTTTAAAAAAGGTTTTCCCAAATTCGGCTTGTATTGAGAGAAACAAAGGGTTCTTTGAGCATGATTTTCTCATATTTGCTGTTGCGACCGTTTTCCAAATCTCAGCTACAAAGCCAATTTCGCCCTGCTCTTGTTGAAAGATAGATGGAAATATATCTTCTTGTTGATCAATTGGTTGGGAACAATCCAATTTTGTAATAGAATCATGTTGTACATATCTCTATTGTAACTACTCTCTGATCTCCCTCTATTTAAATGAAAACAGAGATCATAGATGGGGAGGACTTTGGGGATGGAAGATGGATGGATTCGAATGATGGAATTGAGGATGAATTAGAGATTCAGAATTGAGGATGGCAGAGAGAATGGATAATGGCTGAGAGATGGAGAGATTTCTTGTTGTAATCCATTGTAACTCTGCTTTGATATTTTAATATAAATCTGGTTGTCATTCCATCTTTGATCCTGAAGTAACCCAGCAGCATCCGCTGGCGGCTAAGGGCCCAACCTCTAGTGGATTATGCTGCTGCTGTATATTATCTCTTTGGTTTATGTGTGGTTTTGCTTATCATCTTGAATCGGTAATCTGGTGTGTTTCGTTATCTTATATTGCAACTTTGTTATATTTCATATTTCGTTCTCTACAACAAGAAAGTCGTAATGTGCATTCTAACGTATTGTTATTCCTTTAAAGTCGTTAATGTAACATTGTTGTTCTCTACATAACGCTATTGTTGTTTAATTCCAGAGTAATCAAGCTGTAACCTTCTTAATTTGGTATTACTGTATTTGTCTATGGTTTATACTTCATACGATTGCTATTCAATTGACATTGTGGTTCCATTATGAATTGTAATCGTTACCCTTTCTAACCAGGATTAATACTTGCAGTATGAGACTTAGATTACTATTAATGTGTGACTGTGTTCAGTTATTATGTATTTGTATTTGGCTTTCTAGCGTTGTTTCATATTCTATCATTAATCAATGTTGTTCTATTTCCGTGTGCTGTTCGATTTATTCTTAGAGTAAATATTGCTATTAATTTGGCTTTGTTGTTGTTCATTTCCATTAATTAGAGTTTGTTGTTCAGATTCCTTTAATTACAGTTCGCTTCCCATTTACTTTGTTGTTAATTTTTGTTGATTAATTACAATAGTTTGCTTTTAAAGAGTTTTCCTAGTTTACTTTCAATAGTAGCTTTAGTTCAATTTCGATTTCCTTTTAATTGCTTTAAAGTAGGACTGTCAACTGTAGAGAACATTGGTTATTTCTTCCTCGTTCCTAGATTGATTGTCTTGTTCCAGTTTGATTTCAATTGCATCAATGCCCAGAGGAATGAGTTATTGCTACTGTATCCTCGATTGATGGTTGTTTGAGTGAATGATTTAGTTTAGACATTTCAGTTTCTTGCTGTTCCAATTAGATTTTATTTCCAGCTTTCATTTACTTTTGCATTCTAAGCACTATACTGCAAAACATTACTCTTGAGTAAATAACTGCCTCAGACTGAGTACACTCTTGAAATAAAAAGTCGTCCCTGGGTTGACAATTAATGTGAGGTAATTAGGAGTTAAAAAGACCCTTTTTATCGCTCCACACAGGGGTCAAATCCCTAAGATGACGAGCTAATCTAACCAACATGAACAAGAAAAAAGAATATAGGCATCTTAACAACTTGCTTCTAAAAGTGAAAAACCGATTCATTTGAGCTCAATTTGACTTTTAATGTAAGGAATCTACCCTCCACTACTAATTATCTATAATATTTACAATCCAAGTGATCATTTACCTTAGTTAAGCATCCTCCATGAGAGAAAATCCATGAACACAGTCAAAACTCAGAAAAATGGCCATCCTGTGCAAAATTTGCCCTACGCGCAGTGCCACTGGCCCAACGCGTAGTGCCACTTTCAGTTCCATTTTGGAAGCCTTCTAGGCATCCAAATTGTGCTCATGATAGCTCGTTGGAAAGGTCTTCAAGTCTACTTTCTAAAGCACCTAGAATTTCATCATTTGAAGCTCATTTGTCCCCTAAAAGGTTGATTCTCCCAAGACTTCTTCTATGTGTCCAAAAAGTGGTAGAAATGCCATTTTTAGGGTGTTTTTTGACCTTTTGGTGGACCAGTTCTACCCCAAAAACTTAGAAAATACATAGGATGCATGTACTCATCACTCTAAATCCAAAATCCAAGCCATTTGTCCATTAGATTCCCCTAGGATTCTGTGTGTGCAATTTCCAAAATTTGCTAAAAACAAAAACTCCTCCAAACCTGACCAAAATTGGTGAGAAGCAACACCATCAAGCATCTTGATGAGCCAAGGAAGTTTCAGCAAGCAACCTAAGCCTATCCTCTTGTTTTTTTCCTTTTAGAGCCTGCCTTAACCTAGCTTTCATCTTTTTGATCCTCATATTGCACATTTTGTTCCTGGTCCTATAGTGGTAGGAACACATATTTCATTAAATTTGGAAGTATTCAGTGAATCTAGAATATATAACTTTAACTAGATTAAGTTTTTTCAAAATGGGGAATTAGAAATTCACTTAGTTCACTAATTTTAATATAAATATTCATCATTTTTTGTGAAAAAATTATCGTGATAAAATTTATTAAACAAATTCATATAAAATTGCAAAAACAAATCTTTCACGTCTTAATCTTGGACTCCTTACATTAACTATTTTAATATTCTTATGGTTTGTATTAAAATATAAGTTTTTTAAGGTTATTTTATGAAAATAATGATGTGTATTTTACTATTATTAACCCATTTAATTATAATTTGATATAATAAATATCATGTATGTGGTAAGTTACAATTATTACTAAGACAATGTTGGCACAATTTAAAAGTCTATCACCTTTGCAACACTAGTAATATCGTTGAAGATTTAAAAAATCTCATAGATCATCAAGTTTATACTCATATTGGATTTAATTTCAAAATATTTGTGATGCTACCAACCTTCTTGATCTTTTAACTAAACAAAACTATGATGAGCTTTGAAACACTTCTTTTAATGCTTTCCGAGTATAACAATAAAATTCGAAATAATTTTGGGTAATATCTTTTTGCCTTCTTATATACCATATTTGGTCTTAGTGGATGATAATCATCATTATCACCATTATCATTTCATACTATTGTAGGAAAGTTGCACCATTTTAGAGTTAAGAAAATGTTTTTTTAGGATCAAATTAAATGTTGAATGTGAGTAGTAGCATAATTTATTTATTATTTATTATTTGTACTTTTGTGTTAAAAACTAAGTTGATTGAGGCTTACTTAATGAATAATAGATAAATATGCAAGATGCATATTAAGTATAAAATATTTTAATGACAAATGATCATAGTAATGTGTCCAATATATACCAACATAGATCCATCTTAAGTATGAATGTAGGGATCAAATTTCTTCACGTGAAAACATTAATAGAGTGTAAAATACAATGTGTTATTTTTCATTGTTGAAACTGTATTTTTGAATGCTAAATAGAGTATACATAAGACCAATAAAACTTTTAACCATAAAAACTTCTTTTTTTTATATATAGATATATATGAAGTTGATATTGACATAAATTAGTTAATATAGATCTTCAAATAGTTTATTTGAATCTCTAGCTGAAATATTTTTTGAAAAGTATAACATTTAAACATCTAATTCACACAATTTTTTCTTCTAATTGCTTTACAACATATTCATTTTTTTATTTTTCTATTTAGAACATAATTTTTATTTTAAAGGGGCACAAACATACAGACAAACTTACACATCTCTTCATACTAGGTTGTAGGATGAGCCTCTCAACTCAATTACTAATCATTTTAATGATTAAAATCAATCACAAATTAGAATAGTAACAAAGTAGTATAACTTAATTATTTTCAAATACAAGAGGAAAGAGAGAAAATTGACTAAACTATTTATTACAATTGTTTAGTTTTTGTTCCTGTAGTGTTTAAGGATATTGTATTGAAAAGAACATATTAACATTCATCTAAAACTTATATTCCTTAAATCATTTCTATTATCATTAATATTTATATTTATGTATTAAATTTGACTCATGAATAATACATTTTGTAAAAATAATCTTACCTATAAAGTTTTTTTAACAATATATTAATATCGTTTTTCTTACTATTATTGACCATTTTAAATTGACACTAACTATTTTTCCTAAGTTGAGTACAAATTTATTATAATAGTACAATGTTGGTACCACTTCAAAATCTATAAGAGGAAATATTTTATAAGTCTAGTTGTGTTGTTCAATGATCAAGATATTTTTTTATAAATTAGAGTGCAACAGAATAGCAAATTTGATTTATATCAATTATAATAAGGAAGGAAAACTCACTTAAAACATTATTACAAGTGTCTAGCATCTATTCATTAAGTGTTTAAATGATTTACATTAAATAAAATACTAATTAGGTACCCCACTATTGTTTTAATAGACCAAGTTTAGAAGATGTTTTTATGTGTATTATTGAATTTGATTATGCATATTTGATATGGTGAGAAGTCATGTTGGTCAAATAAAGCTTTGAAAACTTAAATATTTTATGGAAACATAAATATTTTATGGCAATGTCATGTAATTTGTATCAACACATGATTACATTGAAATAATAAATAATATAAAACTCAATAAATAATATGAAGGTAATATTTTATATACAACAAATATTGAAAAGTGTATCTGAATGTATATTAATAGATCCTTCAAAAAAAAATTACATTCATGAATCATATAAACCTAATCTTAGGATATTTGTTCTTGCAGTGTCCTTTCTTTGGCATCTATGCCCACACTATGCTATTAATTAGAATAGAACCAAGTTCTATGTCATCAAGATTTGGTATCCAATATTGCTCTAAAAAATTTCCATTGTATTTCCCTGACATTTCAGTCAACCTTTACATGAAGATTCTCAATTTCATTATCCCTAAAGATATCTGAGATGGATTTTGCCATCCAAATCATTTCTCATGCATCCTCATTTCCCGATCTAACTAGCAACATCCTTCCTTTCTCAACATCAATCATCAGATTGAATGTTGGCTTTGGATTTTTTCATTTGGATCCAACATATATTGGTTCATCTATCACATTATCAAAATCTCCATCCATAACACTTGAGATTACATGGAGTGCATTACAATCAACATCAATGCTTTGCCTTCTCTTGGGCTAGAAATCCTCAGAAGATGAATCACTTCCATCTATTATTCTATGATCATTATAGATTTCATCTAATGTATCAAGAACCCTTTCCCAATACACTACTTTATTTTTCCATTCCTCTGCAATAGTTGGTGAATCCTCATTCCCGATAGTCTCTTTCCACATTTTTGTGTATGATGTTATCCCTTAATTTAGTTCTTTTAAATAGACATCATTCTGTTTGGAAGCTTAGAAAGATGTCTTCCCTATGGGAATTATAGGTCAACCTTCATCATCTCCATAACTCAACTTGTTCTAACCACTTAGTATCTCTAATTGATTCTTTGTACCTTAGTATTGAAACATCATTGAGTACAAGAAATTGGAAGTATTAGACATTAAGATGTCCAACTAGTGCATTTTTTCCCTCCTTGGTGTATCCATTAAGGAAACTTTTGAAGTCATAGACCTTGTCAATAAGTATAGGTGGAAACACTCGATTTTCTTCAATTATGCGATATGTATCCATCATTTCAGGTTAAGAATATATATCTTTACTTTTTAGGTTGGAAGGCATTCTTCTATAGGTTCCATCTATGTATTCATGAGTGTGCCCCACAGGCAAGAACCCAACCTCAATAGTGATGAAGACACCAAGTGCAGTTAAAAGTGATAAAAACATGAAAAGATAGCGATTCTTATTATCACTTGCTGCATTTTCCAACTGTAACAACAAATGTCGAGGAAGAGGTTTAAAATCAACATTTTGACTTTTTGAACTTGCATGAGATATAAAATCATCCCTGTACACTTGACATTTTGAGTAAATAGAGGTGTCAAGTAATGCATTTGTAAGTGGGTTTCTTGAACTTCCACTTTCATAAAGTAGATCACCATACATATCCATTTGTGGGTCTTCAAGGTCCCTTAAGCACTTTGCAAGGGATGTAATAGTAAATTGTGATCCCAAATGTACAAATGGTAAAGACAAATGACCAAAACCTCTTGTCTTATGCCCATGTGTAAGCATACCTATCAATGAAAACCTAAATTTGTTCCTACAATAGATTTTGATTTGACACGTAGCCTTGGGATTAAAGTCTTTGTTTCGTCCATTTTATCATGGATAATGCTCAAATACTCTTTTTGAAACTCCTCTAACATAATTATGTGGGCATAGTAGCATTATTTTCCACACATAACAATCTTGTTATGTTTGTTCAACCTACCTCGTGCCTTTTCTTCCAAATCTTTTGTAGTTTTTGACTTCATTTGTGCTTTCAACACAATACATTCACCACATTCATTGAAGTTGGTGTTCTTTGAAAATGCCACATCTCGAAACTTAGTATTCCAAATCTTGCTCATTGCAGATTGTGATAATGATGGGTAATTGGGCTTTTGAAGAGCCTCATTGATCTCTTTTAATAAAGAATTTTGTGTGTAAGTCGAAGGAAGCAATCTTAAAGGAGAGTATGTTCCATCTTCTTCAACTTGACGTGTTTGGCTTGGTGAAAATTCTGAATTATCCATTACAATTTTGTGCAATATTTCCATGGTTGCCTTTGTGTGAGCTCATGCTTTGCATGTGTTGGTGTTACCATGAATAAATTTTATCTATCCATGTTGGAAATAATCTTGGTAGTTATAAAATGTGCTTTCAGGAATCTTATGTATCTTATACCAGGCTTTCTTACAAATAATATTCCCATTAAATCTCATGTCCTTTACATTTCTAGCAATAGGTGGTAGGCCATAGCCATGGCTCTTTCACATGACTATGTTTGACATGAGTGAATTTAAGACAAATTCCCTAATACAATTTTTGTTTATTTATCTCATACGCCTCCTAGCACCTGCAATGGCCTTCCTATCCACATGTTGAAGACGATCTTTTCTACAACATACACCTGCTGCCAAAAGTCGATTTTCTTTCACTTCATCTATTTTTGTTTGACATTTTGCAATTTGTTTTGTAGCCATAACTCGTTTAATACTTTTTATATTGCCTTGTTACATGCATGTCAATTGAGTTTCTATCTTTTTCATTACGAAGATACCCATCCCATTTGTTTAAGGGATTTGTGTCCTCTATAACATCCCATATCACCATTTCCTTGGCTGGCTCCTTTAACTTTTCCTTGACCCTTAATATCACACCTTTGTTGTCCACCAATTTATTTATTGGCCATCTAACCAAAGAGTATATAGACTTATCCCCAATTCTTGATATCTCACAATTTTCATCTATCTCTTCCAAAAAAACACCAAAGTCCATTTCACCTAGTGTTTCACCCTCAACAATGTGCTCCTCAGAGACATTAACTAGCATTCCTTTGGCAATGCACATGCTTGTTCCCATGCATTCATGTGTAAGAGAAACCTTTGTACATATGAATATTCCCCTATCTTGGGGAATACTTATGGCATGATCATGGCAGTGAGGCTCTAAATCTGATTCTGGCCAAATCTCATAAGATTCCAATGCACCCCCTAATGTATGCTCAAATCTTGTTGGATGTGGTAGAGGAGCATCATGTTTTAACACCTTCTCAATTTTAACCACTATGCATCCTTTATTTACCATATTTCTATGCACTTTATGCCCAAGCTTTGTAGTGAATATGGAGCCCTCACCCAACTTCAATCCATGTTGCAAAAGATCTACCTTGTCTCCAATAGAAAATGTAGAAGAAACATTTGCACCTATAAACGAATGTAAATAAGGTTAGTATTTACTCAATAAAACATTTACTATACTATCAATAATATTTAACACATGCCTCAATATTTTGATTTACCTATGTTGTGTCTCAAATCTATAATCTTCCATGGATGTATGTCCCCTTCATTAACATCCTCATCAATCAAATGTGGTTGAATGATACCAATTATCAAAATTGTAACATAACTTTCATTAACCCTTTCTCTGACATAATAAGTTCTAGGCTCTGCAGATTCGACCTTTACTAGCCCAATGACCTGATCATTAATAAGGAGATCAACATAGTCCCCTTTTGCCAAAATTATACTTTCCATTGTAGCTTGTATCAATTCTATCACAAAAATTAAATCGTAACATGTAATTAAAAGATTGAACCATGTAAAGTGTGACTTTATATTTTCGCAAAAACACAACTTACAAAAACATAATATAGATGCAATAATTTAAATAGTATGGTAGTCATATTGTATGTAATGAAACATTGTTTCCCACCATCTAGTGCCTACTACCAAAAATTACTTTACATACAAATTATACAAAAAATATATATATGAAGACCGGGCAATTAGAGATGTAGATAGTATCATAGAATGAAAATTATAACCTCATATCAAACCACCAAGTTCCTATTTAACTTTAGAAATGACACTTGTAGTCTTGATGCATGTGTATGAATAATGATCATAAGAAATTTGTAGAAGTTGAAGAACCAAAACATGGTCCTTTGGAAAATATAAGAAATTCCAAGATCGATGCTACATAAGATGTCTAAAATCCCCATAAGAAGGAGAAATTATATTTATATTTCACTTAGTAAATATGTTTGATGTTTGAACTTGATAATCGAAAGCCAAACTTTAGGTTTTCTTCCAAATAAAAGTTTTGTTACTATAAATACTAGATAATTCTCATTTTTATTCTAAAAGCAAAGAAATTGAATTGGAAGAAAAATATAGTATACCTCAATAAGACATTTATTCATAAACTTCAAAATTATAAAAAGCTCACACTATTCTCCATGGATCAAATAATTATGATTGGATTATTGTGTTTGTGCCAAAAGGAAAGCTATACCGTTATCTTTCCTTCCAACTCAAGCACAAATGTAGTGCCAACAATAACATATATTTATATACGATTATTTTGCACTATCATTGATGTTCATAAATTTTTCCAAATTCAATCAAAAGGCACATCAAAAGCTATAACTCCAACCATTGTGATTATTTAAACAATGTCACTCCCAGAGCATTGGTTGCATAAGTATAATGGCGTCTAGAAGAAAGTTAGTAATCACTAGGTATCCTTCTTGCATAATCACAAATGCACTACCATGAACAATATCACAGCACTAACCTTGGTGAGGGTGAAATCTTGATAGTTTTCCTTTTGGCACAATAACAAAGATCTAGTGCATTCTATAATTCCTTCTAAAACAAATACAAGCACATTTCCAACAATAATTTTGCATTGTGAAAATAAATTAACGCATGCAAGCTTTACTTCTATCACAAACACAAACACATTTTCAACTGCAAGATGAAGGAAATTTAACACATTCTAACCTTACTCCTAGCATAATGACAAACATATTTCTAATAACAACATTGCATTATGAAGGAAATATAATATGCTAGCTTTTCTTCTATCACAAGTAGAAGCCCATTTCGAACAACAACATTGCACCTCAAATGAAAGCTAACAATCAATATCATTCTTTCTACTACAAACATAAGCATATTGCTAGAAGCAACATTACATGGTCAAATAAATCTAGCACATGCTAGATTTCCTTCTATCACAAACACAAGCACATTGCCAATAACAATATTATAAGGTAAATGAAATCCACCACACGCTAAATTTCCTTATAACATAAATAGAAGCATATTACTCACAAAAACATTGTAAAGTAAAAGAAATCTTACACAAAATGAGTTTCTTCTAGCACAAACACAATCACATTGTCAAAAACAACATTGCAGGGTGGAAGATATCTAGCATACGCTTGATTTACTTCTAGCATAAACTCAAGCACATTGCCAACAATAACATTGTAGGGAAAACGAAATCCAACGCGTGATAGAATTCATTCTAGAACAAACACAAGTACATTTCCAACAATATTGCATTGAAAAAGAAATCCAATGCAAGTTATATTTCATTCTAGCACAAATACAAGCATGTTGCCAACAACAATATTGCATTGCAAAAGAAATCTATTGCATACTAGATTTTATTCTAGTACAAACACGAGTACGTTTCTAACACCAATAGTGCATTGCGAAATAAATTGAGTGCATGTTAGAATTCCTTCCACCATACACAAACATATTGCCAACATCAATATTGTAGGGTAAAATAAATTTATCTCATGCTATATTTTCTTCTATCACAAACATAAGAATATTTCAAATAACAATATAGCAAGGTGAATTAGATCTAACATGCTATTTGTACTTATATCTCAAACACAAAAATGTCACCAATAACAACATTGCAAGGTGAATGAAATCTAACACATGATAGATTTCCTTCTCTCGCAAACACAATCACATAACAATATTCTACGGTGAAAGAAACATATCGCATATTAGATTTACTTCTAGATCAAACAAGCATATTGCCAGAAACACCATCATTGCAAGACAAAAGAAATCCGATGTGTGATATATTTCCTTCTAGCACAAACACAAACACATAACATTGTAGGGCTAAGGAATCTAGCGCATGCTAGATTTTGTTATAGCAAGAACAAAAGCATATTACCAACAACATTCTAGGGCAAAAGAAATCTAACACATACTAGATTTCCTTTTAGCACAATCACAAGCACATCGCCAATAACATCATTGTAAGGTGAGGGAAATGTGACGCATACTAGATTTCCTTCTAGCACAAACAATTGAATTGCAAACAACAACATTGCAATGCGAAAGAAATCTAGTGCACACTAGATTTCCTTCTAACGCATATACAACCACATTGTCAATAAACTTATAGAAGGGTGAAAGGAATCTAATGTATGCTAGATTTTCTTCTAGCACAAACACAAACACATTATAACATTTCTAGATAAAAGAAATCTAGCACATGGTAATATTTATTTCTAGCAAAAACAAAATCATATTGCCAACAACAACATTGTAGTGAAAAAAAATCTAATGCATGCTAGATTTATTCGAGCCAAAATAGAAGCATGTTGTCAATAACAACATTGCAAGGTGAAGAAAATCTAACATGTATTAGATTTATGCATAGCACAAACACAACCAAACAACGACATTTTTTCCAAACAAGTAATTCAACAAGACATGAGTAAAAAGGCCTTATAACTCCCTTTATTAGATATTGCCACTCAACATTTGGAATTTTTGAAGTACTCATAAAACCTTCAATATATTGAAGTTGATTAGGAGATAGTATTTTAGGCTTCCTGTGGCCAAAATGAATAAACTTTATCAGCAAAGATCTGTAAGATCCCACTCACAACATGAGCAATAGATAAGTCCACACATGAAGTTAAAGGATCCTTTCTAAGTCTTTGAAATTCCACCATTAATTCCACATAGGAATCATGAACAATAGCCATCAATTCCTTATTCCAAGAGGCAATAAGTTGATTGTTTGTTTCATGTTTATTTCCTAAAGCAATTACGAAGGCTTCATTTTCAAATAGATATCGCCCCACATTGTGGCATATAAGAAAACATACAATGATTGGCACTAGCATGCTGACTGAGAAATTAAATGGAAGGGGGGATAAGATGCAATTATCTAAACAAACCCTCGTAGTTTTTCCATTCTGGGACACATTTGTAGCAACACCAGAAATTTGAGCCAAGTTGTAAGACATATACCTCCTGTCCAATGCAACAAGCCATTTATCAATAATTTTGCTCCCATCTTCAATTATGCATACATCTATAGTATGCAATTTTGTCGCAACACTTGAGCTACTAAATAGATTTGATATTTGAAATTTTCTCCACTTTTTTTTCTGGAAATAAACTCCTTAGAATGGAAAATATGTGACCCACAAACACATCATATTTCTGGCATGGAAATGAGAATCCTCTTTCCTGAGTTGACAATAACACCTGGTCAACTGACATAAAAAACGAACAATACAACAATACCATGATATTTAAATTTGTTAAATAATCATTTGATTCTATGATCAACACTTTCAACAATGTCTTTTGTAGAGTTAGACTTCAAAGGTATACAAATAATTGTAGAATCATATGAGCCCCAAGAAAGCGTTTTGCAAATAGAAAGTGGAAGAAATTGATCTTGGAACCTCCCAAACAAATCTTTACCTCTTAAATAATACATTTTTGAACTTGGTGATCTTGAAGGTATAAAATGACCAAGGTTCAAAGACGTATTAAGGTCCAAACCCAAAGGATCAAATAAATAAATAAATCCCTCAAAAACTATCAATGGAAGGTCACATAGTAGGTAACAACTTAGTAAGCTTGAGCCATAGCTAAGGGTTTGACCTCGAAGTTTCCATGGAGGATAAATATGGAGAATGCATATTTCGTCCATACTTAGCACAATCTCTTCAAAAGTAATTATGAGAGCAAGCCCCTCGAATTCACCTAGATTAGGTTGAAGTAAAGATTGTCATGGGTGATCCCACTTATCATAAATAATGTGTAATTTCTTTTCTTGGCATTGGTCTGCTATCTCTGACAGGACAAACAATATAAGGTCATCATTCCAATATCTCTGAAACAATTCAATTATTCTAGTATGATCCATACAAGGCAAATCTTTTGACATTTCTTGATCTATAAATGACATATATGGTAGTGACTTTGCACCAAGTCACTCAGCCAAATCATTGCTTATAAATCAACAAAGTGTAATGGAGATTCTCTGTTGTGAAGACCCATATGAAAAGTGGTGTAATGATGATAATACCAATGCAACTACTACTAGGATACCCACTCACCTTTCCCTTTATCCTACAAAACACTTCCATGTGTGAAATCTTATTTTGCCAAGTGTTTGTTTGTAAAAGGGGAAAGTAATGAATACTTTAAATTGCCAGAATAACTTTCTTTGGGGAAAACAAGATGGAAAACATGAAGCCTCATCTCCTTACCAAGCAGGTAAGGCTAACTAGGCTTGATTGATATCCATGACTGAGGAACTATATTAGTGGTAAAATTTGTTGTTTTCACTATGATTGGTGATGAATCTTGAAAGACACACGTGTTATCATCTTCAAAATGTTAACAGTTACACATCCATGGCACCTTTGATTCTTCCAACTTCTATGTCATAATCAGTGTAGTTGAAGCCTTGGAGATTTTTGGATCCAGTGTTCTTAGAAGAATGTGGCAAGGTCAGAAGTTGTTGTCCAAGCAGTTACTCACCTTTATCACAAGCTAACCAAGTGGTTTTCCTATTCTATATTACTCTCATGATCTATTTACATGCCACAAATAAAAGAAGGTATTGTAAAAACATTCTTTCTCTGTTTCTAAAGGAAAACAATCTCTGTGAAACGACCAAAGATAATTTTTTGTTATTTTTGTAATAGTTGCCTTGAGAACATTGCCGGAGAACTCATAATCCATTGCAGCATTTTAAAATTACACAAGGCACTGATTCTCAAGCATTTCTTGTTTGTTAGAGTGAACTAGGTCCTATAAAAGGTAAGTCTGTCAACCCAAAATTTCCTTGCACAACTGGAGGGTTAATCTAGCTAGACTCCATCATGTTGGTTTGTTAAAATTGGCAAATAGGGCCAAATTCCACTTTGGATAGCTCCTATGGGAAATATTATTGCAACATTAAATTCCTCTCTTCGATAAGACCAAAATCAATCTAAAGATCGCCAAATTTGGATAAGGAAAATGGGTTTTCGAAATTATGTTCTCAAGTAAATTTATAAGGTCGGCCTCATCCTTATGTCGACTTATCAAGCCTAATGGTCACGTCCCATGAGCCCCCATTGAATTGTATATATAGAGGTGTCCTCTCACCACATTTTGACACATCCAAGTGCATCATCCATGCCTTTGAAAAAGGTGGACATCTAAGGCAAGGACATAGGTGTCAAGAGTCAAGTTAATGAAGATGTTTATCTCTATTTAGGGTGTAGTTTCCTTGGGAGAAAGTCGCAGGTCTAAGGCACCATGGGTGGAGGCTAGAGGATTGTTTGGGAAGTTTAACTCTTGCTTATGAGAGTGAGTTTCTTGTTGGATAGGGCCACAGTAAGAGGTATGCTCATTGGGTATTTTTCTGTGCCATTTGGTGTGTTCAATTTCTATTACAAGCCACAGAAACAGGTATGCTACAAAAAATTATCGGTAAGCAGTTTGGAGGGTGTAAAATGCTTTTCTCTAGGCCACATATGCCTAGGCTAGAGCGCAGCTAGGTCAAGCATTCTTCCATGTGTTTTGGACTGTTTTGTAATCTCTCATAGATCCAAACTGTAGCAAGGAGGAAGATGCATCATTAGAGGGAGTTTTGCATGATGTTTGGGCTTGTCATAGTTGGATTTTTCTCTCCTATAGCAGGCCATAGCCCTAGCTGTGTGTTACAAGTAGGCCACAGGCCTTGACAACCTTGGACAAGAGGCTAAAATGCTGGTAGGAGGTCATAGGCCTCAGATCTCTTCGATGGGAAACTGTGACTGTTATCTTTTATTTGAATAATAGTCCAAACCATCAACAAATTGGAACAGAGGTGTTTTGCGGAAGACCACAGTCAGGCGGGGGTCCAGGAGCAAATAAACAAGGTTGTAATAGTTTTCCATCAAACCTTCTCAATAATTGGCATTATCTCGATTCATCATTACAGAAGTGTTTCAACCCCTTAAGATCCTCGACCTGCATTGTTTCTATGACTCACATGTTATGATTTGCATTCTATAAACTCTGGCACGCTTGGTGTTCATAAGAATCACTACAGATCTCTCCAGTCACATGAAAATGACTCATTATATCTACAGAACGCCTTGATATGTAAAATGGTCTGTTCAAACTACATATTGGCCATGATACGATGGATAAGGTATGACACATGGAAATCGATACTTTGCAAATCCCATGATAGTTACTACAATTCTCATCTATAACATATTTGTACTATTGTAACCTCAAAGTATAACATAATTTATATTTCATTAACTTTGTACTAATCAAGCTTTCACCTGTGATTATTATTCGAAGTAGTCTGAACTATAATCTAGCCAAAGACAACTTGCTCCTGTAATACGATCTTATATCAGTGCCATGAAATCAGTATCTATGATATATCTCCTTAGATCTAGGTTATAAATTGACAAGAACCTTGGATAGAAGTAACATTGACAAGGTTAAGTCTTTAGCATAGTAAACCCTGTAGTTGATGGTATATGATACAAATATAAATGGCACAATCCTGAGGATGAAGATAAATGATAAAAGCACCATATGGGGTTCAAGTTGATCACACCCTTGTATTGTGTCAATCTTTGAAGATCTAATTTTATTAGTTGAAATACCTCTGTGGCTCAAATATGAAGAATACAATTTGAGGTAGTATGTCCTCGGCTTTTCATCTTGTCAAGATCACCCTTGGAACACTATGATGATTACCTTGTTCACTTGATCATAATTGATTGGTGGCTTACTACTATTGAATATTGTTATATCCCTTCTGGAGATTAATATATAAAGTCATTTTCTCTAAAGCAATAGCTCGAAAGGTCACTTTAATTGCTTCTCTAGATATTCTATTGACAATACTTTCAGGTAGTTACATTTGTTGAGAGTAGGTGTTGTATTCATTTTGCAAAGGCTGAGAATTGTGAAATTCTTGACATTGAGATCACTATACATGAGTTAGTACTACTGCATACACAATTGTGAAATAACGATTGCAGGGTAGTACAATGCACATCAAGATTGAGAGTCGATGTTCTTGGTGGTGCCTAGGGTTTGTCTTTGAGTGAGATTTGTCAAAATTCTGTATAGCTGATTTACAATATTGATAACTCATATGAAAAGATGCATGTGGAAGAAGATCAAAGATGGAAGACTTGCTGATCAGAAGTTTGAAGGCTTGCTTAATAGATTAAGCAAAGCTACCAAGGTTTTCAAATTATTTTCCATATGTATACAACTGTATAGAATATTAAAGTAGTTTCTTTGATATCTTGGGAAGTCAGAATATGTTACTATTAGTATGATTATGTATGACAGTCAGGGTACATCTTGATGATGTATGGGCTTTAGTTTTCCAGAAGTACAATACGTTCATCTAGCATATTCAACCTTGAATAAAATCTATTGTTGAGATTCATAATCTGTTGAGAAGTCAATATATCTCAGGGTCTATATTTGATGATAGGTGTATCTAGTTCTTTATAGTGATTAGGGATTTCTACAGAGTCAGTTTCAATAGATTCCCAAAAAATGTTATTTTTTACAGTTTTCTTTTTCCTAGAAACAAGAGTTCTAGGGCTCACATGGTAGAGATGCTTAAGTAGATTGATCCTCAAAGTGATTTTGTTTTGATAGGACCAAAAATGTCACTATGAATTAACTCGTGATTTGTGTTGCTCTCAATTTAGATATTTCAGAGCTATCCATCTTTTGCTTTCCAAAAACACATGCTTCAGCTCTGATGCCAGGTCAAAATTGAAGAAAATTAGCATCACGTTATCACTGGAACTGGATCACATAGATCATTTAATAAGACAAAAACATTATGAAATAAGACATTGACAATTTTATTACAAAACCAGAGCGAAAGAAAATGGATTTGGAAGCACATGAACACATAATAGAGCTTCTAACACTAAAAATTCCAATTCCTATGACTCTTTATTTTCCCAATAACCTTTCACTTCGTATAATCTCTCTCTCACCACATATGTAGCCAAGTTTGTCCTCTTACTGACTTGCCATCTTACAGACCCTCAAATTACACCACACATAATTGTTTCATGTACACTAATTTCAAAATTTGACCATTACTTTAATGACCTAACATTTTAACAACAGTACCAAGGCAAGCCTTTCAGTACCTTTCTTATAATAGCTCACATCAAATGACAAGATCCCAAAATGGCTTTTCCTGGTTGCAGTCAACCTCTGACAGATATGTCACTTATGCTAAAGTGACACAAGAAACAATATTGTCATAATGTATGACACAAATTCATGTCATTAAAGATGGTGTGACCCACCATAAGCCTTATGCATTAGATATGGAATTGTTTGCTGGGGAAAATAAAGTGGAAAGATGAATAAGGTGTAGGATGATTTTTGTGAGATCTAACCAATTTTGGGAACAAAAGGGTAATCACAACAAATATGCACAACTGTGGTATCACTAAAACAACCTATTTAATCATTAATGTTTGTGCACAACGGTATCAATGAAACAACGATCCTCATTAATCCTTAGTGACAAACAGAGAGCATTAAGACACAGTGTGTTAAAATGGTCTATAGTTGTAGCTAATACATGTAAAAATTGGCTTAATGGCTTTCTTGGAAGTTGTCTAAATCAAATCCTGTTGGAACTATCCTACTACAGGAATACAAACACACAAAAGAACCATTAGACTATATTTTCAAAAGGTTGTTCACCAAAACCCTAGTTGGTTATTAGAGCATGATAGAATTTATTTCCTGTCATATCTTCACTTTTATATATAAATTCTTGTGTATGCAAGTTCGGCCTTTTAGGATCTGAAGCACCCATGAAAGTGCCTCTACATATCATTGATGACATAAAATAGTTTAAAAACAGTTGAATTAATACATGAATACACATTGAGAAACAAAATTTGCATGGCATGTTGGTAAAATATCGAATATAACAACAATTGTTATGCATAACATCAATAACTTAAATTATTGGTTCTCAATGATTGCTCTTGTGATGGATTCGTTGTAAACCTATACAAAATGTTTGGATTGACAAAGTACTAGGTAGCATTATAGAATTCACACTGGAACCTGTCTAATCCCAAGACTTACCATCATCATTGATCATGTTTGAGAGGGTAGCAGCTAGCTTGCCCAAGGTCAAAGACTAGTCACACAATATTCTTTGTGCTTAGTCTTTGCAATTGAAAATTCTTTTGTAGGGAGAATTAAGAAGTAAAATGCTTTCCAATTTCATCTTTTAAGCCTACCCTTGGTTGATTTGATAGTGGATATTATCTTCAAGCCTTCTTTTGAATATAGATCCCCTAACAATCCTTGCATTACGATATTCTGCAGTTGATTAGATCATAAACAATCATACAAACATAAACTGTTTTCCATTGAGAAGAATCTATATACCCGTCTCAAGGTCCTGCAAGGCAAGGACATGGATTGAAAATAATATATATGCCCTTCTCAAAAGTATATATATACGTTATGCATGAGGTTAATTCTATACTATCTTGCGGAAAAACAAAAGTCTTGGGTTACATCTGGTAGTCCAAAGGGAATATCTTCTATTGCTGGTCTAATTGAGGGCTTTTTCAAGCATTGGGGCCCTGGCTTCTGATGATATGAAAATACCTTTCAAGACCTTGTGGTAGACGTACAAGAAGAAGAATATCCCACCTCTCTTGAAGATGATAACAACATATATGTTATTCAAAATCAAAGGAAATAGTCAATGAAATCAAGGTGAATATTGGGTAAAATAAGCAAGCATAAACTTAAATCTTAAAAACTCAGAAATATTATGAGAAATTGAAGATATTTGCAACAAAGGATAACAATATCACTAAAAAAGACACTTCAAATTCACAAGATTAGTTCTTGATGGACAGGCTACTTGTGACCAATGTGGCCCCACAATAAACCCCATCCTCATCAAAGAACAACTATGTGTTGATGTATCTATCCTAGATTCTATGAATGATTTGCATGAAAACAAGGAGCATGATAAAAAATTTCACCATTGTGAGGATGCCAGTCATGATTTCCTACATGACAAAGTGATAAACAAAGGAAATGAAGAATGTTTTAATATTTCTACCAATGATACAACCCATATGCAATTCTAGACAGGTAGAAACCATGTTTCTACCCCAAAATATCAACCATATGAAAAGGATAATGAAGATCATGCTTCCCTTGCTGATAATTTAAATCCTGAAAACACTTTTGAAGTCACAGAAATATAGTTCAATCACACTAATTCTATTTTCATAGACAGTGAAACTAAGGGAGCTGTAGACTTACATGGTAATATACTTGGCACCTCAACATTTCATTGTGAGTTTTCGGAGTAATGTAAACCCCACGTTGCACTTTGATGTTAATCATGATCGTATAAGAAATAAATGGAAGTAATCATGATTTCCTATAGTTTGAGGTCAATAAACTCAAAAGGTTTTTCAAAGCCAGCAAAGTAATAATGTGACCATTATTATTATCTAAGTTAAGAAAAAATTAATATTATAGTTCAATCCTCAAATATCCTATATCATGGAATCTGACAATCCTGCTATTTTTTATGCCTACAATCTGAATTTATTCCTCAAGCCTGATGGGATAGGGAAGTCTCCTCCTTTTACTGTCAATACTCATCTGGAAGAAAATGTTATTGACATATGTGATGGATATTCCTTGGTAGACAAACAAAGGGTATGTTATAAACAAACAATTATTGAAGCTTTCAGTCATACAGATCCATTGGATATTCCTTGGTAGACAAACAAAAGGTATGTTATAAACACACAATTATTGAAGCTTTGAGTCATACAGATCCATTTCCACCTCTAGATGGCTCTATTGTTGACAATAACAAAGTTGGACAGCCCAGAAGATTGATGAAACCTGTAATGAAAACCTCAATGACATATACAACTACAGTGCCAAGAATGAAAACGATGTCAAGAAAATAATTGATGAAGAATATAGAATTGACCAAATAAAAATTTTCTCTCTGGACCACATCAAATGCAAAGATGTTCTCTTCTTCATGAACATGTGGACAATCATTCATGCACCAAATTTTTAAAAGGAAATGTAGAGAACGAACCTCTAACAAATCCACATGAAGTAAATGTTGAGGGACAATTTTGGGGCCTGGAAAAGGTGCACTCTGGAATGATCGATGATATAGGTCAAAATGATCTTGAAACCAGCAAGAGGATGTTTTCTCGACCTAGTCATAAATAAGATTTGGCTGCTCTGACCACTCAACTTATGGGGTTTAGGGTTTGATGGTGATACAAGCACCGCTATGAAGTGTTGTGTCTGTGTGTCAATTTCTGGGCATTATATTTCATCAAGAGACTCTAAGATGTTACTTATAGTGGACCACTATAAAACAATCAGGTTCGATCTTTCTAATTCCTTTCACCATGTGTTCAATTTTTGAATGAGAAATGACCATTTGTGGGTATTATTGGTCTTCTGGATCAAAAGTGCATGACCTCGAAGGTTGTAATTTTTCAATGGCAATAGGATGAAGTTAAATCGACAAAAATCGACCTTAAACAAAAGTTTTGTACCATTACTTGGGTCAAACTTATCAATTCATTCATCACTGCAATTACACAATATTAGAAACATCCAAACACCTCAAGTCTCTAAACAACGAATATGGTGTAAACTCATTGACTCCAAATGACTACAATACCAGAGGCGGGCATCAAAAATACCATGTAACATCCAATGGGAAAATACATTTTATACATGAAATCAAATGCAGTCAGAGTATTTTCTAATGTTAGAACCCTAGAAAATTATGGAAGACGTACTCGTTCATTTTGATTGAAGGTCAAAATACTGATTATAATATAGTGCAAGGCAATTCCAAAAATCTCTTAATGGGAGACAGAATACACTTTCTATTAATATGTTTCCAAAGGTAAACAACTACATTCATGCATGAAAGAAGGAATTCTATGAACTATTCAATACTTTCTAACAACTATAACCCATTCCAAAAATTAAAAAAATGCCATTTCATCTAAGGATACTAAAAATAAAATGGAAGAAATAAGTGAGTGAACTGAGAAGAAAAAATTAAAGCAAGTTCCCAATAAGATATTCTCAAGGTGAATCTATGCAAGTTCATTCATATTCTCAAATTAGACAATGACATGAAAACTTTCTAGTTTTTAACTGAGGAATACCAGAGCACAATGAAGATGTCAAAGAAATATATTTTTAACTTGAAAGTTATCCAGTTTAAAGTGCATGGTGCTAATCAATACCAAATACAGAAATGCAGGATATGGTAATCGTGTCAAGATTCCTGCAATAAGAGCAGCAATCAAACTAGTCATATATCCAGAAAGTGCATGCCAAAAATACTTGCAACCCCTCATAACAGGCAATTTTGTATCATTGCCAAGATCCTTGTTCTTTCGGTAATCAGAATAGAGCACTAAAGTGAGGAGCATCCCTGGAATTTCCTGCATTGTGATTCAATATAAAGTTTAAAGAATGAGTAGGTGGATGCAAATAAGGTGCTCACTATTTATGAGTGCTCACTTTTAACAAACCGTGACATCCATAGAAATACTGTTCATAAGAACATTTGTGTAAAAAATAAACTAAATAAAGCATTCAAACAAAATGGTATCTTCCCACTAAAAATGCACCAACTACAACAGCAATCTGCTGATGGTTTAAACAAATTAAATAACATGTTAAATAGTTAATACTGACAGAGTTTTTGACAATTAAAGATTGCTTTATTTATTTATTTTAAAGCTCATTGTCATTTAAGCAAGGATGTTTTTTTAGGAAAGATAAAAAGGAAATGGGTTTGAAAGGTTGTACTCTTTGAGGATCGAATAGTTCTAATGGTCATTCATTGAGAAATTAAAACTAATTTATCATATAAAAGGAAAGTTATTAAAACCCAACCCATTATTCGTTACCTCACCTAATTTTACATTTAATTATTTTAAAATATAATCTCGAAGGATTGCAATGTATAACATTCTCCCCTTTAATTTGAAGGAGTTTTTGTTAGCCCAAGCATCATTTTGAACTTTTTGAATTTTTCTCTTCCTAGAGCTTTGGTGAATATGTCTACAATTTGCTTAGTCCTAGAACAATGTATTGGATGTATAGTTTTGGCCTCTACATGATATTGAATCAAATGATATTTCATATTGATGTGCTTGGTTTGATCAAAATCTTGGGTTCTTGGCCAACTTGTTTGCATAAGTATTATCTAAACATAAAGGAATTGAGTTCACTTGTTTCTCTTGGCCAACTTGTTTTCCTTAGCCACAAAATTTCCTTTGTCGCTTCTACGAATGCCACATATTCTGCTTTTGTTGTTGAATCTATTGAAACTGATTGTTTGCACGGCCTCTAAGAGACCACGAGGGCTTCATTTGGGGAGAAATAACCATACCATGTTCATTCATAATGGGGTTATATAATTTGATTTATAGAGGTGTTTTTCAATATGTAATCAAATTAGGGGTATCATTTAGTATGCCATGAACACATGTGAGATGTGAGAGGTTCATTGAGTGAAGCCCCATGCAGGAGACCATTGTTGATCCAAGACTCATGAGATATCCTGAAGTTGATACCATGTTTTCCTTGTCCCCATTGAAGTATGAATTAGAATGTGCAATAACACAAAAGTCATCCACCTTGGTGTACTTAAGCCCATAATCTTGAGTCCCCTTTAAGTATCTCATGACTCTTTTTGCAGCAAACCAATGTACCTCACATGGTTTATGCATAAATCTAAAAAGTATGCTCACAAATTTGTATATGACTCATATAAGGTTCAAATTATGAGAAGCTTGAAGCTTTTGCTTAGCACATTGTGTGATCCTGAATTCTTTTAGGCATGGGATTATAGTCAACTTTAGGGGATAGTGAATTCCTTGGTGGAAGTATTTTAAGAAGGCTTGAACATTTCTCAAGAAGACTCATGAGATATGCAACATATTAAGGGTTACTTCTAATTCATGAATGGCCCTTTCTTTGGCATCAATGACAAACCTCTCAACACTCCACACATTCAAGCAACTCCTCGAATATCATAATCTCGAGCCTCTTTTTCTCCCTCGTGTCATGCACGGAAGAGTGATCCTGATCTTAAACTTCAATCGATTTTGTTATACACTATCAGATAAGCTCCTCCAACCTCACAGTAGGGCCCTCTCTCCCCAAGCAACAACCTCCTTTTTCTAGTTCCTTATTTATCTCTTATAGTGTTTTTGTGCTTTAGTGTCCTTCCATGAATCACTTTCCCGCCCTTGGATCTTAGGGACAACCTAATTTTTCTCCTAGGACTCTCCTTTGCTATTTCCTCCTTGATGTTCTCCTTCATCCCTTCCCTCCCCTATATTCCCCCTTATCCCCCTATTACTTTTTTTTCCTTCCTACCCTCCTCCACTTTAGCCTGCCCCCTTGTTACAGTCTATGATGTTCTGGCACCCTTGTTACAGTCTATGATGTTCTACCCTCCTTCTTGTTTCCCCCTTTTTTGACTCATCAAACATTCCTTTTTTAGACTCTGGTAGAGGGTTGGGGCCTCATAGCAATTATCATCTAAATGTCCCCAAGAGAAGGGGAAAATCCTTTTTGTCAATGGAACATAAATATGCAAACTTTTAAATTTGCTCCATATATCTATATATATTATATATATATATATATATATATATATATATATTATATTTTTATATAATATATATATATATATATATATATATATAGATATATATATATCATTTTTCCCCTTAGATCTTCAAGCGTTGAATCTCTTTCAAACTGAAAATCTTATCCTTGAATTGCAAGGCACTAACCAACCCTATAAAAAACTTAGCTATAAACAGTGTAATCAAGTTCACTACCCTCATATTGTCATTATGCAAGAATCAATGGTAGATGGGGAAAAGGGGATCCAATTACTATAGAATTCTCTCCCTCATTTGGAGTTTTTATGTAATGATGTTATTGTTCATTTAGGGGGCCTTGTCACAGGATGAAATGTTGGTTTTGATTAGCCTAAAAAAAATGATTAGTCTATTCACTCAGGAATCTTTGTTGATATTTAATATGAGGTACTAGACATGTCTTTTTGTTGATTAAACCTTTAAAAGATTTACTTGAACTGATAACATTTCTAGCTCTCTTTTGTAAAGCTTCCCTCCATTCACTTGGGTCACACTACTATCGAGGGAGATTAAAATTTCTCTTTGGGGGGTTTTGAATTTTGGGATCAATAAGCTTAACAAGACCCTCTTTTAAAGTTCTTTATAGACCTTTTTGAGAACATTCTCCTTTGAGATATCCTCCCTACAAATCTTATGCCAACCTAGCCTAATTATAGATGAATAAATGCTCACATTGCAAAGAAACTATGTCGTTTTCTTTTATTTGAAGATCTCTTGGAAACAAATCTTTAAAATTTTCAATTCATGTAGAATTTAATATCTCTAAACATGTGCAATAGAAAATGGTAGAGCTCTTATATGGCCCCTCTGACTTGAAGATTAAATTCCAATGACTAAAGATACTTCTCACCATATTAACCACTCAATCTTGCATGGTTAATATCCACTATTAGAGTTGCAAGTGCAAGTTCTTCACCAACCTCCCAATTGACACCTTCATCCATTTCAATTATATGTGCATGTAGTCCAAAGATCCTCTTTGCAATTTTAGGAGAAATAAATATGTATAGGAGAGAAGTTACAATATAAAATTAAACAATACCAAAGTTCAAATAAAACACCACTACTTAATTAAGACTATCCAAAATGAGAATTTCTAAAGAAGAAACTAGAATCTCATCTTATTTTTTATATCATTGGTAAATGAACATGGGTTGATTATTCAATATCTCTTGTAATTGAAACAAACTAATGTATGAGATCAATAATTATAGGTAATAATTCCCATAAATGGTCATGATTACTATGTCACATATTGATATCTTCTATTTCATAAATAGTTTCATCATATCTAATAGATAAAATAACGACCACTTTATTTCTTTGTGAATGAAGTTGAAAAGTGGAAATACAAAATATTTAATAAATAAGAGTAAAAATTATTTGAAGGGTGTTACCAAGCCTATGGCTTGAGGTTTTATATGAGAAAACTATATATTTCTAGAAGAATAAAGGTTGCAAGATAACAAGTGTAGCAATAGGCATCAACATATAACATGAAATTTTTGAACACTTTTTAGATATTCCAAAATCTATAGTAGCAGTCAATATGAATTAGTCACTAAAGGAAAATATTAAACATTTTCCATACAACATATCTATGAAAAATATTTTCTTTTTAGGGGTTGTATTGAAATGGCTTGGGAACTTATACATGGGCCATAAACATTATGTTACACCTCTTTTGGGCCCTCATGAACTAGTTTTGATCCTTGAACAATGTTTAAAGCCCTAAATATTATCCCTTAAATAGTGTTCATGAGCATCACTAAGCTAACTATTCACCTTAAAAGCACTTGATGGTGCTTTTATACATTTTCATAGTCTATATTATTACTGAGCCTTAAAAACCACTTTTAAACCCTGGATGGCAATGGTCTTTCTCCTTAAATAATGTGCAATGTCCAATTCCCCAACAAAAAATATCCAACTAAACAAATTATTCCGCTTAAATAATAAAATTTGTAAAATAGTCAAAATTCTTTGAAAATCCATTTGATTAAAAGACAAATCTATGGTCGTCGATGATATCATTGGACAGTAAACATCCGATCCTGCCCTTAGATTCAAAACCTCTTGTAGTTTGCTGCCATTGCATGTATCCCTCGACCTCCCAAGCCCGCATCTGAACAATATTGGTTTGCAATCGCATAATAATTGCCCAGAATCGATCCCCGAGCTACTAGATCTCTTCGTGCATGGCTTCCAACAATTCATTTGTGATTCTTCACCGTCAAAACGAGTTCAGAAAAGGTAATTTTCTGCAAAAGGGTGCTAAAATTGCAAAGCGCCATTATTTTTCCTGTCGTCGTCATGATTCGTATAAGATTTCTCCTGATGCAGTTATTTTGAGTTCTTGATTGGAAAAATTGGCTATATTTCAGATTTATAGAAATATTTCATTAAATAATCCATTGCATTCTCTAAACTAAATCTGTCGAAAGAAGCCATGCTCAAAACAGTGTTTTAAGCGGAAGAATCAAAGATAAAAAAATATCATTAAGATATGTTCAATGGTTCTTTCTAGTTCAGTTATTATGAGCTTTCAATGGAAATTTTCGACTCCATTTTGGCTTACAGGAAAGATTTCATAAATTAAGGCTCTCTATAAATGGACTAGAGGACGCTGTGCTCAATTTTGTTAAAAAAAAATAACAGAGTTTGGGAAGAAGTGCATTGAGTTAAGGATCATGATTTTGTAATTTGATTGAATGATTTATGTCTCAGTTCTCCAAATTTCAATGTTATTTGAGAATGGACATTCATTATTCTAGTATTTGATGGTGTTATGTTCAAATCACACAGAAGAAGATAGAAAGCCAGGGCTTTTAGAGGCTAAGCATACACAATGGCACAAACTTTATAGGTTTTTGTGAGATTTTTATGACTGACAAATAGGATAGAACATTAGGGTTTTCACTAAGCTAAGAAATCTAATGCCACATTCTTTATAGATTTACTTCAACGTTGTGAGACTGAAAATTTGTAATGTTCAGCTGGTTCGTAGATATCTTTTGGCGGTTTCTATTTGTATGGAACCAAGAATTTGAGACCTCATCATGAAATACTATGCTTTGGTAGATTTTCCCTTTCAACGCATATTTGCACAATGGAATACAATCTCTAATGCTCTTTAGTGTCTCGAGAAGCCAAAACCAATGGACCAGGAAGCAGGGGCTATTAGAAAGGTCAGTAATGGAGCGAAACACTATCCTTCACAAGATAGCAACGTAGAGGAATAGGTTGTCCAACCACATCATTAGAGATTTCAAACATAAGATCTTTGTTTTCTTTAGCATCGACTGAAGTTCAAAACTTTTTCCACATTATCACCTATGTCTGTTATATAAGGAGGTCTTGTAACCTGCTTTGAACTTCCAGTTTCTCTCTTTGAAAGTTTGCATGGAAAAGCAGTGTTGGACCAAAGGTTTACTCATATGAAGGATGCGGAAAATGAGACTCCTTTAGCGAGTCCAAGAAAAATTCCTAGCGAAGAATTGATGAAAAATGATACTTGCAACATAGCCAACAAAGTTTCAAAATTAGAGCTAATCGCACCAATAAAAAATTTGAAAACAACTTGGAATCATATCTTCAGGACAACATTGTTTGAAGCACCCCAAAAATTCAAGTATGTTGGCACTGTGTTACCTTTCTATAAACTGAAATTATTTATTTTATTGTTGTAATATCAATGATACTAAATCTCAACGTCATGAGCAAAATTGACAAGAGAAAAGGAGGAAATGAGGTCAGGTATTTACATGGATAAGGAGTTCTATTAGAGTTTTTCCTACAACCTGATTGAAAAATCAATTGTACTTAACCAGATGTTATACAACTATTTATGAATTTTTATGAAAATCTATTGCCCTATATTTCAGTGTCGTACTTGATATCAATGCTTTTTTAGATCATTTTTATCTTTCTAGTAATTTGTTTTTGGTAACAATGTTTTCTTTTGTTTCACAAGCATGAGGATCTTTGCATCCCATTTGAAAGGTTTGGACCAGTAAAAGATGTTTACCTTCCAAAAAATTATTATATGGGGTATGGCCACCTTGTTTATTTTAGATATTGTTAATTATGCTTGTTTATAACTTTTGAGGTTTTAGTTTTATAAAATATTGACACAATGTTCATATTATGCATTAATTGGAAATTTATATGAACATCTAATGGTATTTGGTATCACTTTTGATTTTATGTGAGACCATGTTTTTTCATAATTATATTTTGCTTTTTAGTCTATTATCATGGTTTTACTTGTATTTTTAATATAAAGCATATGTGGTTGATAAAGTAATAATGCTATTGAGTGTTGTAATTACTTTAAAGGGGCCATCACTTAGCAAGGTGTAATAACCCTGGTTGCATTTCCCTACTTATTTTAAGCATTAAAAATTTAAGTAAATTAAATGGGCTGAGTTGGGGTACACGGATTCCTGAGATGAGGTGGAAGGGGAAAACTGCTTGGAATGTGGACTTGTGTGGCATATTCTGGTAGGTAGATACAAATATGGTAGAAGCCTAACATGGAGGACAACTCTTATGGTGGATCTACACAAGGTTCTACGTTGTCCTAAATGAGATCTTTCTACACAACAATAAGAAGCTTAAGTACGCTACCATAAATGATGTCATACCCTAATCACAGAGATACTAAGATGTTGTCTAAATTCCCTATGGAGATGACCTTAAGGCCTTATGCAATCATGAAGGAGGATAACCCTAACGTAATTAAAGAGAAGTCTACACGCTGGTCTAGAAGAGACCTCACAGTAGTTTTGTGTATGCCCTAGTCACAGTCCGGATGCACTCTAAATGTTGGTCGTGTTCCGCAGCAAAAGAAGGGCTCCATGCTGCCCTAACTGAGGAGATATAATCCATCGCAAGAAGAGGATTCCTATAAGCTGGAAAGAGGAGAGTAATATGATGCCTAATCTGAACGTTGTTTTGGATAGGGACAGTGTCCAACTTCAAGCATAGTACATGAAGTAGAATGCTGAAAGATGTGTTCAGCAAGATTGGAAAACATATGATTAGGACTGTGTTGACATAAATGCAAGTGCAAAAATTGTTGTATGTTGCAGACTTTGATTTATATGGATAGAGAAAGGGGTAATGGCAATAAACAATGAAAGTAATCACTGCATTGAAGACTAGTTGAAGGGATCTACAATTATAGCCTAGCTGTTATGCTATGCTGCAAGCCATAGCAAGTAGATAAGGCTGGTGAGTGTAAATGGGGTAGCATAGTGCACAGTGATGGGTATAATAGTGATGGAGTGGTGCTCCTGTCTTGTATATCTGTAGAAAATCCATCCAAATACCAAGACACTCATAGGCACCAATATTGTGGAGAGTAGATCTAGTATACGTATCATTCAATACAACAGGGAGAATTCTTTCTGTAGCTTTTGGAAGTATATTTATTTTTGTAGTTTCCTAAAGTATACATATCTATTTATATCTCGTATACATATCAGTCAACTCAAGAATTCTCAAAGGTTTGAAGTGCATAAAGAATTCTCCCTGCTATCAAAGGCACTCCTATAAGCATACATGTACCAACAGTTCAAACAGAGACAAATGTGGGTGTAACAGAGAAAAGAAATTTTGTGATAGTTGATGTGTAAACGTATTTTTATAGCCAACTACATTATGCTTGCCTCAAAATTTCTAGATTCAAAAGAAATCTTGTCTCCCAAGCCTGCAATTTTAAGATCCTCCTAATTTTTAATGTCTCTGATGTGGCCTTAGTACTTTTTTCCTTGTATTCCATGATTTTGTTTTGGAATTTTTGTTGCAATTGTGTAACTGGGAAATTTGGCAACGTAACTGCCAATGAGGTTGCCAACCCAGAAAATGTTGTCAAGCCCAAGTTTTGATGTAGAATAATTAAGGTCATAACAACTTGAAGAGGTAAAATCCAAATCCCATGCATATGCCAACAAAAAACTCCAACATTTTTAACATTTATACTCTCGTAGTTGATAATTTGTCCACGTGTATGCTTTTGTCTTGACTGACTGGAGAGAAACAATCCCTTCTTTTATATAATAGTTGTTAATGTTTCTTTAGTCCGTGAAGCTAACTGGTGTTGTTTGTAATGCCCTTGTCGCTATGACAAGGATCCTAATACCTTTTCCACAAAAATGCACAAACTAGCACATAGCCTTGACTTTCAAATTTTTTCTTTCCATATAGCAAAAGTACAAAGGCACTTATAAAATATGGACCTACATATGATGCAGAAGTTTCCAGTGCTGGTAAGGATGCAGTCAAAAGTACTTCCTTCCAGAGAGATATCCATAAGGCTTTTGCTAATGACTCAGTATGACCTTATACCGAGCTTTATCACCAGTGTACTCCTTTATGGATAGTAACTAAACTCAGCAAATGGACCTCATTTGTCAAAAGTGATCATAAATGTGAATATGTTTTCTACTATGTCTGCGATTGTCAACTCTTTTTGTGCCTTTGTCTAAGAAAGGTTGAATTTTTATTTTGTATGAGCACAATGACAACTTAGAACTCTGTCTTGTGTGTTAGTGTCTAATCTATGGAAAAAGATAAATATAGATTTTAATCACTCTTGAATAGACTGTAAAAAATTATTGCCATTGCATGATGTTGAAAATAGTTAGGTGGATTAGTGCAGAGCTTAAGAAGATATTGAGTTTAATGGCACAACTGACACCATGAAAGAATCTTTGGAACAAGTGGTGGAGTAGATTGTGTCTGAGTAAAGGGTTGTAACAATGCATATGAATTTGGAAAATACCCCCATGTAATTGTGGGTAAGCACATCAAATCATGTTTCACTCATGGCATGATATGATAGAGGTACTTAATGATAAAGGCCTACCAGAAATTGGGGTTCCACTAGGTAATGACATTTTGGAATCCAGTTCTGTCAACCAACCCCTACAATTTAGTGGTACTTCCAATCCAATGGGATACATGTATTACTGTGAAGTCATTAGGAGATATAGGAGGTTCCTATTTAACTATGGGTTCATAAATTTATGCAAACCTTAGAGCCATTTCCAAAGAAGTGATATCTTGAGGTAAAAATGCAGTGGCAGACAACTAGCTAGGTTGAATTATGAGAAAGGTTCTACAACACTTTATATAACTCTACAAGGAGGAGGCACAGATTGCAAGTTTGATAGGGTCCATTTGGTGTTTCAAATAAATGGACCACCCACAAAGTCTAATAATAGGATCCCCAAAGGAGTACCCGTTAAAGGAACTTTGCCATCTGTGGTGTAAAGAAACTGATTACCTTTTGAAACTATTGATAATGTGGTAGGTGGTATTTCTCTGGAAATGAAAAGTATTGATCTCCTTGTTGTTTTGCGAGTTGTTTATAGTGTATGGGAAGATGGTGAAAATAGTGGGGAATAAGATAGATCTGCATTCTATTTGAAGGATCATTTTTTAGCGAGGAATGTGTTGTAGTGTAATTAAATCTGCATGTTGTTCGGAATATTTCTCAACCAAATAGATCTGCAATTTATTTAAAGTTTATTTCCTTCCAAACTCAGTGAATATCCAGTGTTGGGTTGTGAAAGTGTGCTTGATATCTAACTTGGACGGATCGTGACTGGTGTAGAGTATCCAGTGATGGGTTGTGAAAGTGTGCTTGATATCTAACTTGGGCGGATCCTAGCTGGTGTAGAGTCACCCTGAGGGTCCACTCAAGCTCACTACTATGTTATTGCTAATTCACTAATTATTTTTTTGAAGCAGCACTAGTAGTTCTAGTTCGAGTAGTATATCTAGTAGTATACCTAAGAGCATATATATATGCATACCTAGCAGCAGAACAAACAGAGTAAGTATATGAACCTTGAACCAAGCTAGCATCATGATCAGCCTCTGTTAAGGAAATATCTCCATGTGTTGTGGGAGTCTCACTACACCAAATGCATCTTAGACACCCTTGTCATGACCAGGTTAGCTCTGTAACTTCACTGCCTTCTAATGTGTTTGGAGGTTGTTGTTACCACTAGATATTGGTTTCATTCATTGTTCACAGGTAGAAAACTTTCACTGCCATATTTTGTTGAGAAATATTAGGAGCCCTGAAGGAGGAGGGTAGGGTCAAGCCATGCCTCCATGTACTCGAATATGGAAAATAAATGCAGCCTTGCAGCCATTTTCCTAGTCCGGGTTAAAATTACAGTCAACCCACATTACTTTCACTGGCAAGTATTTGAATGCTGAGCTAATGTAACAAAAATTAAGAGAAAATATAGTGGCAAGCCCATCCAACTTGACATGATAGTATATCCAAGCCTGGTTTGGATGACACTCATACATATAGCTCTTGGGAGTGTAGAAGATTTTATAAGGTCTCAAAAATGGATGTGAGATCGAATAAATTAAGTATCATGATGTAATTGGAGGGTGGAGGGGGTCAGCCCTATCGACACCTGTTTCTAGCCAAGGAAACCATCAGCAGGTTTCTCACAATGCTCTAGAATTTGGATTGGGGGTTATTGGATTGCAAGGAGGACCACTGTGCAGTCCATTCTAAGGTTGGGAGGAGAGTTGCAGTCTACGGCTCAGTCGCCCAAAGGTACGTGTCTATCACTCTAGCTGACCTTATGTTATAATTCCTGAAATTGTTACTGTGTCCAATGACTGCATGAGACACATCTTCTTAAGGTGCAAGGATGATCACGTCTTGATGACACTTAGATTTCTAGAAAAGTTGTATACAACTATGTGATATAGCATATATGAGTACATCTATGAGTGTTACTGTATTGATGTTTATGTTGGTGACAATATATCTCTCAGTGTGTGCTTTGCTCTATCTTGTTGTTCTGAACTCTCAAAACTCTAGTTCATATTAGCAAGAAGTATGACCTTTTTTCTTATGGTAGTGATAAATTGTTGTAATATTACTCATGGCGAGCTTCATAACATATAACCCATACTAGATGGTTTTAACTTTTAAGGTAGTTGAGGTTACACAGACATACTTTTGTGACAAATGTTTTGGGTCACTGCTATGAAATGATTGGTTATTTTCCTGTGAGGTCTAGAACTCATGATTCTATGGAGAATCATGTTCTACAGATTAGTAACTACTTACAAGGCTTGTTAGTTCCCATATATGTATATATATAAGCTGGAGAATGTCAATAAACCTTAGCATTTTCTTAGTACTGGTAAAGATGATGTGACTTCCTGTCCAACTCCTATTGACCTAGGCACCATATTGTGTTCGATGCTCTCTATTTATTTTGTAATTTGCCAAGACTTGACATGCTATTGGATGTGATATAAACATATATATTTTTGAAATCGCATGCATTGTTCACCAATCTCTCTTAATAGACATTACATAGGATGAATTGTATTTGATCAATCTCTCTATCTAATTTGCTTAAAAGTTGTCTAATTGGAATCCTTGAACTCTTGAAGTCAACATGGTGAATCTTGGGCATTAATCAAACTGTCCATGATATGTGCTATACACGGGCACTGTTTCGGCAGGGTTATTTAGAGTCAATCTAAATCTACATGTTTTATATGTGGTTATCCAAATTGCTCAGACAGGGCAACACTTTTTGTACATTAAGGGCCATCATATGTGCAGTAAAATCATGGACACTGATGCTTTAGTTTCTTGAAAACTGTTATTAGAGGATCACACCTATTTTCTGTGGTAGGGTACCTCTTTACATTCCCAAGGCAAGCAGCGTGCAACCCATCTCTTTTGGAAGTGGTGCCTCCCACTGTTTATGTAATCATTATTTATCTCACTTGTTCTTTCATGAATAATGACATTTTATTGTTATTTCATAAATATATGTGCTATGTTGGGTTTAATATCAATGTGTGCTCCATTTTTGATAATTTGTGGCAAGGGTTTCTTGTTTTGACACCTTCAAGAAATAAGTGAACTTTTTATAGGGACCACCTCCAGTTTTAGGTGATGCTTACAATTTTGGATAGAAGATACTGGTGGCAATCTTTGCTTAAACTTTCTTCAGAGTTGGCATAAGAACAATGGAGGTGCAATCAATACAAGTTTATGTTACTACCTAGTGCTAAAAATATTAGGGGATGCCAAGATAAAATTAAAGTGAACCTAGTCCATAGAAAATTAGACATTTGGGAAGATTATGGGTCCAATTTTCATTTCAGTTGATGCAAAATTCACAGAGATTCAGCCAATAGAAATTCCCACTGCCGGGAGAGACTAAAAGCAACAGGGCTTTGCAAATTGAGCATACCTCCACTAGCAGATCGAAATAAGGGTGATACTTATTACGTTTAGGAAGGGGAAAGTTAGATTGTTATAGGTTGAAATTACAGAGAAGTCAGAGTACAATTCTTAGATATTGAAAGTACATTGTTGTTATATATGTGCAAGGTCTACATAAGAATGCCATAACTTTTGATGGGAATATATAGGTGTGAAAAGTATAGGAAAATTTGGATAATCATTGTAAATGTATGGGATTGGGAAGTTGGGTTTTGGGAAAGCACTATTTTTGCTAAGATGTGCTTCACATGAACCCTGATATTTCTAGTTGCTTTAAGAGCCGCTCTCTAGACCAGTATGGTAGAGATGTTTTAATGTCTTGTCTTATCCTATCCTCAATTCATTTTGACTCGGTCAAAGTACATTAAAAATACCGGGGTGGAGGGGAGGGTTGTGTTACACAATAGGGGGACATGGGGGTCAAATGTGATTCACATGTTTACACCGTTACCTTGTATATGCAAACAATTTTCCCTTGTGCAGGTGAATGCCCTTAGTAGACATCGTTATACTTATTGCAGCCCTGATCCCCATATCTCCTCGTGCAATGGACCCTAAAATTTTAACATGATTTTAAATATGATATTCACCATTAGTATGAACATTTTCACGGGGTTTTGAGGTTGTTTCTATGGACATATCATATATGTGAAGATGCAATTGAATACAAAGAAGTTGAGAATATGCAAAAGATTTGCAAGAAACCCTTCTCCAAGAGTTGAAACAAATCACACATTTTCCACTTGCAAACCATCGCCTTGTACCTTCAAAAATTTACTCTCCAAACCTATAGTAACACCATACAGGACTATCTTTTTTTTAGAAGTTGATTTATACAGCTTGCAAACTGAGTCCCAAGGTCACAATGTCTTGTACTGTAGCTTCCTTTGTAATGCAAATCTTTGAACTTGATCTTAGAGGTTTAAACCTCCCCCTTTGAAGTTTATGATCACCATGAATTTCCAAGTAATGGTATTTATCTTGGGCTTAGTGTACCACTTGTTAGATCAACGATGATACCATTTCTTCCTAACATGGAATGATTCTATCTCTCCTCATATAACAGAATCTGGATTGGGTTTTTGCACTTACTTTTGATGCAACATTTCTTGTTGATTAGGCTTTGCATTTAACCAAGGTGATGTGAATAACTACCCAGGTTTAAATTGAATATGCACCCATGTGTAATATGATGTCATTTTTTCCCATGTAACAAAGTTTGAAAGTACCCCATCCTCTGATCCTGTACGCAAGGGTAAGATATTTTGTTTATCTGTTTTTGACTAAGTGGAGTGTTCACTATAAATATTGATGTTTCAATTTTTTTTATATAGTTTGTTTTCGGAAAGTCTGAGTAACAATATGAATAATTGTGAAAACTTACATTGTAACTTCATTGGAACATCCAAAAATATTTCAAAAAATTGAAGTAAGAACATGAATAACTATGAAAACATATACACAAGGAATTATAAATTCGTTTGAATATCCAAAGATAATAATTTATGTATCCAAAATTGAGTTGTAAATTGATTTGTATACCTCATGCCTATAATTGATTATGTATGTATGCAAATTTATGAAGCATAGGTTCATTCATATATCAAATTTTCTTATGCACTTTGAGTTGTAGTAGACTATGGGAAACCTCCTCTGCTAGCACCAAAAAACTGTGAAGCTTGATCATAGTACTCTTTCCATGCTTTATTGCGTGGTAAATGGGATGTTATTACATATGTCCTCTCCTAGGTGCCTGCTTGCCAAAACCCATGAATCATGATAGTGGATGGAGGAAACACTTTTTTTTTGCAAAGCATGTGGAATTCCAAAGGGATCAGTGGGTGGAGGTGTGTCTCCAGGATCTCCTAGATGGCTTGACACTGGTTTGATTTAACTGCAATGAAGGGTATGTGAAGAGATAAGGATGACACAATATGAGTTAATCCATGAAGTTTGAAGTTAGACATTTGGACAAATTGGATTACCTCTTTATTGATTTAACTTGGTGAAAGAGAGACATCTATTTCTATTGCTGCATTATGAGACTCACGAAATTGCCTAAATTAGGTGTGTGTTTCCTGAGAAGAGAGAGACATTTGTTGCTGCATTATGAGACTGAAGAAATCGCCTAAATTGAGTGTTACCTGAGAAGGGTATGAGGTGCAAGATATGACTAGGTTGCCTAATAAGATGAGGCAACTTCAATTTTTAAAATCCATAGGCAAATTCAGTACATAAATATATTTTCTCTCATGGAAGCTATGGGATATTTAAAACTTCAACATAGAAATCTAATGGCTTTGGAATAATTGGTGAGAAACAAACAAAAAGAGTGAGTTCTAAATGTTCAAATCCATAATTGATATTGCTATGGTCTTGTATTCCATTTGTATTTGTTCAATCTCCAAAGAAAACTGGGAAGTGATAATTAATGAGAAACAATCATGTTATGATCAACAAAGTAAAATTAGTTGTTGGCAGTAGGGTGCTTCGGCAATATTTTAGACTTTCAGCTAAATAAGTTAGAAGGTTTATCATTATGAACATTAATGTAGGAAAGATGGTTCTTTTTTGTTGTGCAGAAAAAATAGATTTATAATTCGAAACCGTAGAAATGTTATCATGTATATCGAGAATGTTTATGATTAGATTTAATAACAAGGTTCCAAGTCATTATGACAAAAAAATCCCAATTATTCAAGACAAACTCAATTAATTATCAATTTAATAATAATTTCCATTTTTTCCTTATTACTTTATAAAAGGGATATTGTGTCCTTATTCTATTTTATTTCTTTGGAATTTTTGGCTGGAAACATTTATTTTTGGGTGAAATCTTGCTTTTTGTTTTTGAATTCAACTCTTAAAAAACCGCCACTATTATACAAAATTCACAAATCAAATTTTTGATTCCAATAAATTGTGAACAAATTGCGTAGGCAAATTTGACCAAACGAATATAGCCAAAAACTATCGAAAACATACACTACAACCTATAAACATGCACATCGGACTGTAAACACACTTGGCCTCTTCGAATGCAATTATTTTTTCATTTGGTTCTTTGTTTGCTTATCTCAAATTCTTATGATGTGAGTCTTCTATAGTTGTGTTGTCTGTGCCTTAACATATCTTTTTCTTATGTTCTTGTCATTGATAGCATCCATCCATTAACCAACCAACAATATATGTGTTTGGTGACTTGCAGAAAATTGTCATGCGACATTGCCATGAAAACGTCCATGTAGTTGGAGAGAGGATAGAAAATTTTGTAGTGCATTACCTATGGTTGTGGGTATTTTTCCTATTCTATATGTTGTGATCCTTGTTAGGTAGGTTTAATTTTTAATTTTTGGAGGTTGTGGTGCTACTTGCAAGTAATTTATTATTTTTTGGAAATTTAGAATTCAATTATATTATTAAAGTTATTATAATTTTAAATATTTTATTTTAAAAAAAATAGTTTTTTTTTAATAAATAATTTTAGTAAGCTTGGTGGATCCTTTC
>APFE031312285.1:0-63887 GCA_000404065.3 Pinus taeda | reverse complement strand
TAATAAACAATGCTTTATAATATAAATATTTTTCAAACTAAAGAGGAAGCTTATTAATTATTACTTTAATATAAAACATCACCGACGTATAGGTTATTAGGTTATTTCCTTGATACAAAAGGTATACTTAGTAATGAGAAATTATAATCAGCATTGCACGTCTTCCCCACTTGCACAATACGATCGTACACCATGGAAGTTTTTTTAATTAAATAACGCATTAAACAATGTCTCAGACCTTACCTTAGCCTTTGGGATTCTTGTGCTGCTCTCATATTGAGCCCCAAGACCGCTCCATCATTAAACAATCGTAAATTGTGGGGACATGATTGACCATCACCACGACAATAACAATAAAGGTCCAAATAACAATAAAATAGGCTCCAAATAATAATACAAAATACCGTATCGGTAGGGTTTTACGAGAACTGACAGTGCACCATGATTATGGAGCTTCGGATCTTGTTCACCATGGAGTGCAAGAAAAAGATATGCAAACATCTACTTGACATGGCGATCATCTATTTGACGGGCGGTTTTCTAACGCTCACCCCAACCACTAACATGTGCACGGATTTGTAACCAAACATTAAACAAATCCAAACTTTGTCGCTCGTCAGCGAGTTTCTCTTGAAAAAACTCAAGCAACAGCTCAAAAGAAACTACCCTCATTGGTATGCTTCGCAGAAATACCCTGTGAGTACGATCGAAATCGGGAAAGTCATTTACGCCATTGCCGCGGCGTGAGCAGGGTCAACTCCGACAGACCTTATCGCGTCTTCTTTCAGAGAGAGAGCGCGAGCGAGGTTCAGAAAGAGAACGATAAAGTACTTGTAGTCCCAAGGGCCTGTTTGAGATGGGGCGAGGTCGAGTCCAGCTGAGGAAGATCGAAAACAAAATCAATCGACAAGTAACTTTTTCAAAGAGGCGAAACGGACTGAAAAAGAAAGCGTCGGAACTGTCAATCCTGTGCGACGCGGAAGTAGCCTTGATCGTCTTCTCCAACAGAGGCAAACTGTACGAGTTCGCCAGTTCCAGGTATCTCCCTACCAACCTTTGCCCTGTTCTCCCGATCTCCTACATATTGACACACACATAAGAGTAACTGGATGGTTTTAATTAAAAAATACAAATTAGGATGTCCGTTCAGGTAGGTAAATCAGCAAATGCAGAGTACGTTCACATATTCGGATCTACCATACCAACAAGTGCAAATCCGACATATTGTATGCCTTTCGTCTTTCTTCATGCCTCACAGTCAGAGGTTTGTATATAGGTTTTTAAATTTGTTTTAATTGTTTTATAAATCCAACATTACGATGGTTTTATGCTGATTTTATCTCTATATGTAAACACCCAACATAAAATCAATAACTTATAATCTTTATTTTCACATAATTTTCAACGATACGCTCCGTTAGCTTCGTTCTCGATTTAATTTGACATTCCCTAATAAACCCTAATTACATTCTTGCTCAAACCCTAATTGATAGGTTATTTACATAGGATTATATTTCCATTCAAAATTTTAAAATAATGGGTTACCACACTGTTATAAAATCTATTGGTCATTCTGCCATTAATCCCCGCAGGCCAAAAAATGAGTGTAGCTTCGTTCTCGATTTAATTTGACATTCCCTAATAAACCCTAATTACATTCTTGCTCAAACCCTAATTGATAGGTTATTTACATAGGATTATATTTCCATTCAAAATTTTAAAATAATGGGTTACCACACTGTTATAAAATCTATTGGTCATTCTGCCATTAATCCCCGCAGGCCAAAAAATGAGTGTAGCTAGCAGGCCAAAATTATAAGACATAGTGTTTTGATGCCCCGCTTACACCCACAATATGCATATAAATGCATAATTACATTAGCCTTAGGTATTTAACTGTTAAAGGAGTCAAATCTTCACTTATGAATGGTTAAGGCCCTATTAATCAACTCCAGAGCTTTCAATTATGACTTTATTAAAGCCTTCATCAAATCCCTCCTATTGGGACTTTAAAATCCTCATAACCTTCATTTAAACTTCCGTCGTCCCTTAAGCTAGCATATATATAACTTTCCCCTCTTTAACATTGGTTACACATATTTAATGCATGAAACTGTTATATCCATTGTTAATGTGGGACTTACATATAAGTTAATGCTTAAAATCTTCAATTGGCGCTATATTCCTTTATAACCCTTTTACAAAGGAAATAACATAAGACATTCATAAACTTACCTTTTCCACCTTGGTACGGCCTCCACACATATACCGAGGTTTACCTTTTTGCTGATTGCAATCGGGTCTCCTCCTTGCGTTTCGTTAACAAAATCGCTATTGCATCTGATATGCGATAACATGATACTGAATTTCAAACCTTATTAACTGCACCATATATCTCCGTTGGGTCTGCTTATCGGGCTTCACATGTCACTCTCCATTCATCGATCCCTGATCTAATTATGACTGTCGATCTAGACTCGATCCAACGACACGGCTTCCACCCGATCAACAGAATGGAACGATGGCTTTCAGTCCTAGATCTTCCTCCTGCAAGATCCAATGGTTTACATTAGTTTTGGGTTGACAACACGCACAGGGGTTAACCACCCAATAAAGTGGTTTCCCCTCACTCCTGCACTGCTACATGTTGCATTAGGAATGGAATCGGAGAATTAACCTTCGATACCATTTACCACTTCTTTGCCGCTCGAAATACCAATTAAGGTTATAAACCCACCTTTTCACCAGTTATCTCTCTCACTCTTCTCTTATACGATGATCGTTGATCTATACGATCGATGGCACTCATCCTTTGTCACCTACATCATTGGTCTCTAAGATCCAATGATACTTAAACTTTGACGACTCGGTTCCTCCTTCGTCCTTTCCTTCATGCCTTTCGTTGTTTCTTCGGCATTTGTCTATGGTTTTGGGTTATTTCTTCAGGGTTTTGACTTCTATTCTTCCGCTACTCAATTCACTCCTGCGCTTGAGTCCTCTGTGAATTCTTCACATCCAGCCTCTACAAAGCTTACTCTATTTCTTCAACTAGATTTGATAATCCATTATGATTCCTCTGAATCATTATCTCCTTTGTGTGTTCTTCTGAACTCTGCCTGCAACCACTATTACAGAACTTACGACTTCATATATCATTCATTCATTAAACACTCATTTTACATACTAACACAGTTATGGAATCATCCATTGTATATATAAATATAAACAAAATGATACACATCGAGACTCTCTGTCTCTTAGGCCTGGTCTTCAATATCAGTGGCCTCCCCCTTCACTTTGCCCATAGGCTTACATTTATACCAAAACGATTCTTTGAAATAATTCTGGTTCAAATCCTAGATCTACTGAACTAACTCCTAAATCCTCTATGTCCACTTCTAACTTCATTTAATTTCTAAGAACTCTCTCTAGTTCCTTGAATCATGAAACCAACTAAAGAGTTATAATTGACTTCAAACACTCTCATCATTATTAATCACTCATGTTCTTGTTTACTCGAAAGCATTTACCAACAACCTCACACATCTAATTAATTTCTATTCTAATCACTGAAAAGCCTAAATATTATTTTAATTCAACACTTAGGAATCCAAATTTCTTAAAATACATGACCCCCTATATCTACTAAAATACAATGATTTTCTCTTTGGTTGAATGCTCCTACATCAGACTCCCAATGTAGAAAATATTCGTGATCTTCTGGTCATGTGTTGATAGAAACCTCCAGGGTCCCAAACTTTAGTTTGTAACTGTGTGAAAGCTTTGCACCTTTGTTTTTGTTCTATGTCTGCTATTTTTTGTTTCATATTCCTCTACTTGTCAATCAAGTTCAAATTCTGATTGATCATGTTTCCTGTTGCTATCATTTTCCTCCCTATGGCCCATTTTATCATTAGCTGCCACATTTCTTCAATCTCTATGTCTAGTATATTAGTGGTCTGGTCCATACTTTGGCACTTACTTATGCCTCTTTCTCTTTGTTTCAGGCTATTGCTGTTGTCCACCAACACTTCAATATGTTGTTTTTCTTCTTGAAGTTGGCGAATGCTATCACTTACTCTTACTCTTCCTCTCATTTTTACTTGTTTTGTTATTCTTGTTGCCTCCCTTTCATCCTTACCCTCTTTCATGTTTATTTCTATATGCACTAAATCATGACCTTCCAGCATTCTCTCCAGTAATTGAGCATCTTTGTTCCATGGATTTAATTCTTGCACAGAATATTCTTCTTTTATTTTTATTTGGCTACTCATCTGTGCCAAATTTCCTTCAACATCTGCAACAAAACCTGCACTCACAAAACATTTGTTAAAACAAGAAACATAAGGCTTCTGTGCCTTATCTTCCTTTGGCAACAATTCAGTTTGTTGCTCTATTTCTTTCTCCTCTATTAGCACATCAGTGTGTTGTTTTTAATTCTCAAAAGAATTCATGAGATTGTCAACTAAGCTCTTTCCCACACCATCTGTTCTAATTATGTCTTTCTGTCCTTGTCCACTGTAGTGAACTCCTACTTTTGCAATCACACTATCATACTTTGAACTTCCTAGCAAATATTCTAGCAATGCGATTTCTTAGTGACACTTCGCAAGTACTTCATCATCACTTATGATTCTTGCATTAATTCAAAAATCACAAGGTTCAACAGTCTCAACTGTTGCTTCACATATCATCTCTTCAGACTGAATTTCATCTCTTTATTTCACAAGAAATTATTCTTGTGTTGTCCCAGTTTCAAAAATGAATGCATGCAATATCAAATTCTTTATGTTGCAATAAATCACTACTTCTCTCATTTAAGAGACATTCTCCGTCCTCTTTTACATCAAAGTTTTTATCTTCTAAAAGATACTTCTCCATACTTCTGACAGTTTCAAAGATTGTTCATCCTCTGCAAAACATTCTTTTGTTAGTGTTCATTCTCACAAGGCTAAATCCTTTGAATAGGTTTCTCCCTTCTTAACATATTTCAGTCGATATCCTTCCTTTTTACTGACTGGCTCAATAGTTTCCATGGCTATTTCAACTGTGCCTATCATCATAGTGAACTGATCATCATTTATTATATTTTTGGCTAACATAGTCTCTTCTTCAAGTTTACCTTTAATCTCTTGTTGTTTGCCTTCTCCAAGAGCTATCTTTGTCTCACCATCTGCATTAATATTCTCCCTCATTTGCGTTGCATCCACAAACAAACTATCAGTCTTAAAAACATAAGACTCTATGGCCCCACTTGATGTTTCAACCATCATATCTCCTTGCTTTTCTAAATCCTTTATATGATTAAGAAATTCATCAATGGTCTCTTCTTCAATGTCCTCAAGCCCTTCACTTAGTTGCTTGATATTTTCCCCCAACTGTATATGAGAGTTATTTATCTCATCTTCTTCCAGAACAAATTTTAGATTATGCTTGTTTTCTTCGTCTTTTGAGACAATATTTGTAAATTGTCCTTCTTTACATGTTTCACCCGCAAACACACAGAAATTGTCTAATTTAAAACCATGTGACCCTTTGGCTTCACTTGAAGTTTCAGTCTTCAAGTCTTCATCTTCACTTTCTCCAAGAATTTCTCCCTGTTCTCGTTCACAAATGGACTCTTCCATTTCCAACTCAGCTTCTTTGAGTTTTTCCATCAGCCACCTTACTTGTCTCTGTAGTAGCTTTCTCTGCAACTTATGCCACTTCACTGTCTTTTTCCTCAAGACCCAACTTAGTCTCTGGCTTACCTCTAGTCTCCTCCTCAATGCATCGAGTTGTTCTTTTAACTTGAAATCTCTTTGTCAATTTCCTCTTGACTCATTCTCTTGCCATTTGTCTTGGCATTCTCTTTCTTCCATTGTGGTCTTCCTCAGAACCTTTCCTATGACTATCAATAGCCATCTTTTTCTTCTCTATCCTCATGAGCTCCTCACTCACTCACTATGAGCTGCATTAAAGCCTCTGCAACAACAAGTTCTCCTTGTTGCAACTTACCTCACCAAGTTTTCCTCTGTACTTGGCCTTTTGGTAAGCCCTTGGTTCTCTATTTTTTGAACCTCTTTTGAGCACTTATCTCTACTCCCAGACTTCAACTCATCTACACTTCTCAAGATTACAACTATCCTCTTGTATTTCAATCACAATGAAATACTTGGTTCTTACCACCTCTTTTTTCATTTAGAAAGTATTACTAGCTTCGTTCATCCCTTAGCAATTCTACCCACATCCTTTGCGGAATTTTCTTTGTGATCTACAACAATCCCTTTGCAGTAACAAGTCTCCTTCTTGTTACCTATGCCTCACTAGGCTTCTTTCCTTTGATCTCAGTCTTTTAACATCTCTCTGGTTCTTTCCTTTGGAATCAATTGAACACTCATTGCTCTAGATTATTGTAACCTTCACACCTCTTTATGCTGTCACCTGCATATCAATGTATAAATACACATTCTCAAATGAAAACAGAACATATCACCTCACCTTCAAGATCTCAGCATGATCTTGTTTCACTATTCCACTTGTACCTTGAATGGATTGTCCTCTATTTCTTGCATTTGCAAGTTCTGCTACACATCAACTCTGTGTCCTATTTTCTATGAGATTAGAATATGGTCCTTCCTTCCCCTCATAAACATCTTTGACACATAACTCTGTTCTCAATTCTTTCACATAGAATTTCTTCGTTCTGTTTTAACACCAATTGTTTCAAATTCCAATTCTGCTCTGATACCAAATGATGCCATGGACTACCCTGCTTACACCCACAGTATGCATATAATTGTATAAGCACGTTAGTCCAAAGTATTTAACTCTCAAAGGAGTCAAATATTCACCCATCAATAGTTAAGGCCCTATTAATCAACCCTCAAGCCTTCAATTATGACATTATTAAAGCCTTCATCAAATCCCTCCTATCAAGACTTTAAGACCCTCATAACCTTCATTTAAACCTTCATCCTCCCTTAAGCCCGCATATATATAACTTTCCCCTCTTAACATTTATTACATATATTTAACGCATGAAACTCTTATATCCTTTGTTAATGTGGGACTTACATATAAGTTAATGGTTAAAACCTTCCATCGGGGTTATATTCCTTTATAACCCTTTTACAAAGGAAATACCATAAAGCATTCATAAACTTACCATTTCCACCTTGGTACAACCTCTGCACATATACCAAGGTTTACCTTTTTGCTGATCGCAACTGAGTCTCTTCCTTGGATTTCGTTAACAAAATCGCTATCGCATCCGATATGCGATAACACGATATCAGATTTCAAACTTTATTAATTGCGCCATATAATTCCGTGAGTTCGCTTATCGTCCTTCGCATTATCACATGTCGCTCTCCATTCATCGATCCCCGATCTAATTATGATCGTCAATCTAGACTCGATTTGATGACATGGCTTCCAGACGATCAACAGAATGGAACGATGGATTTCTGTCGTAGATCTTCCTCCTGCAAGATCCAATGCTTTACATTAGTTTCGGGTTAACAACACGCACGGGGGTTAGCTTCCTCATAAAGTGGTTTCTGCTCACTCCTCTTCTGCTATGTGTTATGTTACAAATGAAATCAGAGGAATAACCTTCTATACCATTTACCACTTCTTTGCCACCCAAAATACCACTTAAGGTTATAAACCCACCTTTTCACTAGTTATCTCCCATGCTCTTCTCTTATATGATGACCATTGATCTATACGATCGATGGCTCTCATCCTTTGTCGCCTCTGACGTTGATCTATAAAATCCAACGGTACTTAAACTTCGACGAATCGCTTCCTCCTGCATCCTTTCCTTGACGCCTTTCATTGTTTCTTTGGCATTTCTCTATAGTTTTGGGTTATTTCTTCAGGGTTTTGACTTCTGCTCTTCCACTACAAAATTCACTCTTGGGCTTGAGTCCTCTGCGTATTCTTCACATTTAGCCTCTACATAGCTTACTCTGTTTCTTCAATTGGATTCGATAATCCATTATGATTCCTCTGAATTATTCTCTCCTCTGCATATTCTTCGAAACTCTGCCTGCAACCACTGTTATAGAACTTATGACTTCATATATCATTCATTTATTAAACACTCATTTTAAATACTAACATAGTTATGGAATCATCTATTGTATATATAAATATGAACAAATGATACATATCGAGACTCTCTATCTTTCAGGCCTAATCTTCAGTATCAGTGGCCTCCCCTTTCGCTCTGCCCATAGGCTTACATTTATACCGAAACGGTTATTTGAACTAATTCTGGTTCAAACCTAGATCTAATGAACTGACTCCTAAATCCTCTATGTCCACTTTTAACTTCATTTAATTACTAAGAACTCTCTCTAGTTCCTCGAATTATGAAACTACCTAAAAAATTATAATTGACATCAAATACTCTCATCATTATTAACCACTTATGTTCTCCTTTATTCAAGAGCATTTATAAACAACCTCACCCATCTATTTAATTCCTATTCTAATCACTCAAAAGCCTAAATATTATACTAATTCAACACTTAAGAATCCAGCTTCCTTAAAATACATAACCTCTTATATCTACTAATATACAATGATTTTTTTTGCGCTGAATGCTCTTCTAAATGCTTACGGTCATTTTCCCATTCACACTTAAAACAAGAAAAAGTGGATGTAAATTGTCAAACAAATCATTAAAAACTAACTGCATCTACAATAATCATTGAAGTTTCAAGGTCACAACGTCTACAGTGTACATACGTCAACTTTTAAGACGACGAGGGAAAAGGAAAAATTAGGCAAAGGTAAGAAAATGATTAGTGTGAACATATCCGTAACGAAAATTTGTGATTTGTTATTGATTATAGTCCATGAGCATGTCACCGCATTACATACTCATGGTGAGAGTTTTACGATTGGTTACTGAACTAATTAAATTTATTCTCGACCATTAACTGCCAGTAATAGTCAGCTGTAGGCAAAGGCTCATGATAGGGTTTGAGAATTTTTACTCTGAAGAATCGACAGCACGGCTTTCCCGCTCGCAACAGTGGAGTAAGGGGTTTAGCAGTAGAACTAGGTATGAGGAAAAAGTATGGAAGTGGCTCTTCGTGTTCATCCTCCCTCAATGTGTGCCCAATTCCCTACATTTTGGACATACAGTATAAGCATTTACCTTTAGAATACCGCTTCTGGATAAAAAGGATGAACTCAAAATAGGTGGGCGGGCGGCCTGATCATATTGCTGATTCTCCTGGATGAAACTATGAACAGTGAACATGGTCGGACATTACGCACCGGATGACCGTTTCCAGGGGTTACATCGTTCAGACAGAGTTCGAAAGACAATAAATTAGCTCGTTATTCATTAGTTCTATCTGCCAGCTCTGGGACTAAAAGTTATCTGTTTCTTTGCGGTTTGTTTAGGGTTTGATATCAAGCATGGTGGTCAACGTTCCGAGAAATTTTCTGCTTATGTTAACTTTTCTTGCGTCCTTTTATTTCAGTTTACTAAGAACGACTTTGTTAACTATGTGGCAATTTTTCTTTGATCAAAGACTGTGCTGTGAAGAACATCGAATCATAGCAAATGGAGTCGTCTAACGAGCCCGAGGAATGGTAAAAAGTAGCCAGAATCCGGGAAAAAATTTTCAAAAAAACTTGTAGAGGGAATGTTTGAATTGTGTTTTTGATGGTGGAAATGGATTCAGGGCCATCAAAAATGTCCAAGACACCTAAAATTTTGAAGTTTAACAACTATGACTTGGATTTACAAAAATTCTTGTCAGATTTTCTCTAACCAGAATTTCAAGAACTTTCCGGGCAACTTCTCCACCTTCTTAAACTACGCAATAGCAAATGGAAAAACACTTAATTACCTCACAAATTATTAATGATAGGAGCAGGTATTTTTCAGATCTATGTTCAGTTCTATTTTTCAGATACATTAAATGAAAGAATAATCTAACTGTTGGACATTGTAATCGGTGACGGCCAGGAGTATTTGGTTGGGTAAGGCTGGATGAACGGGTGGCAAATGGAAAAACACTTAATTACCTCACAAATTATTAATGATAGGAACAGGTATTTTTCAGATCTATGTTCAGTTCTATTTTTCAGATATATTAAATGAAAGAATAATCTAACTGTTGGACATTGTAATCGGTGATGGCCAGGAGTATTTGGTTGGGTAAGGCTGGATGAACGGGGAACATTGCTTTAAACATATTTATATGTCCAATATACCTTCTCATCAGCCCTGGTAACATTGATTAGGGTGTAATACAGTGATATGGGTTTAATGGTGAGTTTCGCTGAGTGAAACTCACGAGATGAGGGTTCAAATCTCATTGAGTATATATTTGACTTGTTGTGTCTTGGCTAGAAAAGTAGGCGACCCCATAGCAGACGTCTTGCCTCTTGTTGAGGCATAGGCGACCCCATAGCAGACGTCTTGCCTCTTGTTGAGGCATAAGTTTCACTGTGGTGTAACAATGAGGACGTCTTGCCTCTTGTTGAGGCATAAGTTTCACCACTTGTTGAGGCATAAGTTTCACTGTGGTGTAACAATGAGGACGTCTTGCCTTTTGTTGAGGCATAAGTTTCACTGTGGTGTAACAATGAGTAAGGTGACTGTGTTGTGGCTTTCAGGTTGTTGCACTCTTGTTAAGGCATATGTTGAGGCATAAGTTTCACTGTGGTGTAACAATGAGTAAGGTGATGGTGTTTGTGGCTTTCAGGTTGTTGCACTCTTGTTGAGTTCTTGTTGAGGCATAAGTTTCATAACAATGAGTAAGGTGACGGTGTTGTGGTTTTCAGGTTGTTGCACTCTTGTTGAGGCATATGTTGAGGCATAAGTTTCACTGTGGTGTAACAATGAGTAAGGTGACGGTGTTTGTGGCTTTCAGGTTGTTGCACTCTTGTTGAGGCATAAGTTTCACTGTGATGTAACAATGAGTAAGGTGACTCTTGTTGAGGCATAAGTTTCATTGTGGTGTAACAAAGAGTAAAGGTGACGGTGTTGTGGCTTTCAGGTTGTTGCACTCTTGTTGAGGCATATGTTGAGGCATAAGTTTCACTGTGGTGTAACAATGAGTAAGGTGACGGTGTTTGTGGCTTTCAAGTTGCTGCACTCTTGTTGAGGCATAAGTTTCACTGTGGTGTAACAATGAGTAAGGTGACCGTGTTTGTGGCTTTTAGGTTGTTGCACGTAGCTTAAGTTTATAGTGGCAGCGAGTTAGATTTGATGGCTTATAGTGGCAGTGAGTTAGATTTGATGGCTTGCAGGCGAATTAGATTTGATGGCTTGCGAGTTGTTGAACGTAGCCTAGGTTTATAGTAGCAGCGAGTTAGATTTCATCATGGGTCTGTTTAAGATAACTTTCACCCTTAAAAAAAAACCAAACATTGATTAAGGTGTAACAATGAGTAAGGTGACGGTTTTTATAGCATTGGGTAAGGTGAAGGTGTATTGGACAAAGAGATAATAACGCTACCTTAATATAACGATGTATACAATACTAAACAACACATAGTATCTTAACTGAATTTTGGTGTTTCGCGAACTGCCTTTTTCTCGGCATTTAACTTTATCCTTTTTTTTTCCATAATATTTGAATTTAAAATATATAAACGCTATACAAATTAACTAATATAAATGTTATAAATAAATAATACAATTTAAAACATCATATTTAAATACAAACAAAGACAAAACTATATTTTTCCAATGTTTTTACATAAAATGATTATTTATCGTTTATAATATGAAATTAAAAAACTTTATAAATATATTGAATGCTTAAGTAATATTAAATGATTTAAATAAATTAATCAAGCAAAATTATATAACGATATTTCCGCCTATATTTACAAAATTTTAGTATTTTCCCCCGCATTTTCAAAATGTTATCATGTTACTTCGACTTTGAATTTTAATATTTAATGATTAAATCAAACTTGCATCCGAACATTTTAGAGTATAAAACATGAGCAACTTTGAAATTTAGTTATAAATAAAAAAATTATAATCTTATGGAATTTTCATTATAATTATCTTAAGTGATAACGAAACACATTATTAGATAAATATGTTAAATTTGGTCGTTAGATAATCATAGAATGACACATGGGAAGGATGAATGACATATGGGGAGGATTATTTTAATTAGGAATTAGTTTAAAGGTGTAACATAACTACTTTAACTCGAGGGATGTTTAAAAAAAATAATTTAACTATATTTGTTAGGAAATGTAAGTGATAGTACAGTAATTTATGATTTGAGTAGTACAGATATTAAAATATATTAATTATTTTTTTTATTCCATAATTTTATATTTATAAATTATTTAATATATTTAATGAAATTATTGAAATATTATTTAATTTTTTTGGAAAAACCCATATATGTTTAATAGGAGACTTAATATTGTGTAGAAAAATACAAATTTAATAAAGTTAATTTAAATTAATTTTTTTTTTTTTTTTAAACCCAAGAAAGTATTCTAATGTTCTGGATTTTGAATCTTTAAGAATAAAAACCTACATAAATGTGTATCCATGTCCTAGACACAAATAATCTAATTTTCAATCACATATACCTTAAAGAGTTTTTCTTACTTTACTAAAAAAATAAAAAACTGTTAAATTAACTAGATTTATCTTTAGTTTGAATTTATGAAATACTAAAAGAAGGTCATGGGTGTATATATATGTATATATATTTCAAATAAATATTTTTCATATTCAATGGATTTAGATTTAAGATAAGTCTAAGTTAGTGATTATATAAGTAAGAGATGTTATTTAACATTGGTTTTGTTCCATTTAACTTATTTGATTGATTTTAGATCTCAGAATTATTCATAAAAAATCTTAGGGAGTTTATATCAAAATGATTACCTGACATCTTAATTTTAAATATTGGAACATTAAAAGTCAAACATTATTGAATACTGCTTATGAGTTTCATTTCATTTACGGGAGTAAATTTATATCACTGTGAAAAAGGTTATGAATTTAAAAAATGATCTAATCACATTCCCATAGCTTGACATAAATAAAATGTTGTAATGTCGTGTAGTTTTAGGAAAATTAATGGTAAGCATTTTGAATTTGAAATAAGATGGATAAGAGATGTATGAGACAAAATACTATCTTTATATTGACTTTTTTTCATCATAAAATGCCTTCCCTTCTCTGCTGGTTTTATATTTTTATAACTATGGTGAAACTATTATAAAATATATTGGTTTTGTATAAAAACCAATTTTATATTTTAATTGAATAGGTATTATTAAAGCATATGATGATACTCTATCCAAGTCACTATTTGCCAATGTTTTCATAGAACTTGAGAGTGGTATGGTGGAAGAACTAGACTTGAACGACTCCTAAAATCCCATGTAAAATATGTAACAGCTTATATAAATCTATAAAAGGAAACAAGTGTAACATCTATGAGAATCAACGCTTTGAAATGCTGAATTTCATGTTTTTTTAAGGAATTTTTTTCCTTAGTGTGATATTGTTAATAGAACTAAATTAATCAAATCAATACAAATTCAAATCTAAACCCTACAAACCATAAGTTTAAACCTGTAACTTTTACCAAATATATAAATTTAATATAATAACAAAAAATAGATGATGTAAATTAATCATATTATCCAATTTTCAATATCCATGTTCAAAAATAAATATACATACCTCAACATGTTCCCAAAATTGAGTCCAAAAAATAACAAAAATTATATTTCAATATTTTGTGAAATAATTTAAAAATATGGTAGACATTCAAACACATTTCTCAGAATCTCCAATAAATAATCCTGCAACTCAAATGCTGTTCCATTAAAATTCCCCCAATCCAAACCAAAACAATTATTAAATAAAAATGAAATATCCAAAAAAATAATTTTACTAAAAACAAATTATATTATATAATAAAAAATAAATCTATAAATTATAAAAAAATACAAATCCCTCCCTCAGTAATCTAATATTTCACTTCAAATCAGTCCTATGTAGAACATAGAAATATGTCTATTCGTAGTTGTTTAGTCTAAAATGTCTAAGTTTCCACCAAAGAAGTTAACCAACCTTATTTAATCAAATAAGTATTTACTCAATCCCTTTGCAAACTTAGAAAAGAGAAGATATTGCAGTAACTTATAACAAAATAAATTAACGTTATTTAATCAAATAAGTATTTAGTCAATCCCTTTGAAAACATAGAAAACAGAAGATATTGCAGTAAATAGTTCATAGAGCTTGGTTGGAAGGTTTTTCAACTCAATAAGAAAAAACGCCGAGGATCGCAACTTTTACAGCATGGAATGCACAATTTTTGTTGTGGAATGCCATTTATACGGTTGCAAATAAGTATCCGCAATTTATAATGCATCTTATTATCTCAATCCTTCTTTCGAATTTTCAGTGTTCAAGGGTGGGTCTAGCTTCATTATCCACAGTCACCGGTAATTGCATCCAAACCAAACCCTAATCGAGAGTTGATAGTTTGGTTTTCCATTATAATATATTGGATGGTGATGAGATATATTTCTCAAAGCTCAAGCCAATGATAATCAATTGTAGACAAAGACAGAGCTTCCATGCTCCCATTGTAGGGCTTGAAATTTTTTGCTGTCATTAATCAAAGTTTGAAAATTTTTACTGCCGTTAATCACCCGTAGGGTTCACGCGCTTATATTAATGGTAATATGTGTAACAATAGAAGTACGTGAACGTAAATCAGTGTTACCCAGCTGCTTCGTGTTCGTTGTCACTTAATTTGCGTCCAATTCCTTACATTTGGCTCATACAGTGTAAGCATTTACTTTTTTGAAGACCGTCTCTGAGACTAGAAGGGCGGCGGACCTGATCATTCAATAATACTAAACCACTGGCCTTCCTTGAAAAAAGCCTTGGAAAGGTGAACAGGAAAGGAACCTTGATTGTGGGAGGAACCTTTCTAGGTTTTATATCGTCTTCTCGATTTCAGTTTCCGAGGAGAATAACCTAATTCGCTGTGAAGACAATAACTAAGGTTTCATTTAACATTTGGACGCTTTATGAACTAACCTTATGCATGGTGACACTAAATCAGGTATCTCCGTCCGTGACAAATCATGTAGCGAAGATGGGTTTTACGAACTTCAGGTATCCGTTTGAATGGAAAATTTTTAAAGCACATATCAGTACCCTACATCCTATATGTAGTATTACATTTTCCGGATCGTAATTAGTTCAATAGCGAAGAGTTTAAATCCAATGTGATCTGATTTTAAAAGAAAACTCGATTGTAATGTGAGCCACTAAAGAAAATGAGCTATGAATTTTTTTTTTATGACTATGAAATTCTTGAGTAAGCAAAGTTAAGTAAGCAAAGTTAAGTAACTATCACCATAACCATAATTATATTAAAATAATTTTATTTAATATATTGGAATTAAAGTATTTTTTTCTTGTGAAAATTTAATTGTATTGTTTAAAATAATTTTTACTTACATATTATAAATTTCAACACCCAAAAAAATATTTGAAATACTCTAATTTTAAAAATTTATAATGTAAATTTATGATTCAAAAAACTCTTGGGGCCGACCCTACACAAATTAAAACCCAAAACTATATTAAAAAACTCACCGCAAACATAAAACAAACTGCAGCTATTTAAATCCGTCATTTTAGGCTTTGTCATGTGGCTTTGAAGGACAATTTAAACAAGAAATCGTTTATACAGTATATACTATATATTATATTATATATTTGGAATGTTGAAAAGGGTCTCTCCGAGAAAGTATTCCAGGTAATTGAGGGTTGAGTGTAAGAAGCGGGGATTGTGGTCACTGATTAATGTCAACATTTATTGGTTAAATCGTTCGATGCAAGAATAAACTATATATTAAATTTAGGTTTAAAAAAAATATATTAACAATAAAATTATAAATGCGTTTTATAATTAATGGAAAATAAAAAATAAATATAAAGATAAATGCTTGAGAATGTATAATGTATTAAAGGTATCTATAATAATCTTATATAATATATTAAAAGCTATAATTATTAAATATATATAGTAGGAAAAATTATATAAAAAAAAAAATTATGAGATCAGAAAAAGGATAGAGGGAAGTTGATTTAATTATTTATTTATTTTAACATAAAGAGAATTATAAAGAAAACGGAAAAAAAGTTTAGTGAAGTTTTAAAATTGTGGGGATTGACAAAAATTAAGAAAGTGCATGGTAAATAACAAAGGATTTGTAGATTAAGTGAACTACTAAAAAAAATGGAAAGGAAGGAAAAATTATGAGATTGATAACAATTCAAACGTGAAATTCACAAAGGGAGGCAATGACATGCAACAATTGCTAAGGACAATCATAAGGCCAATTTTGTAAACTAATAATTATGGCATGTGATAAATTAAATAAAGGATTTCCTTCAATGCGATGAATGTTGGGATATAATAGCAAGTGGGTTTAGAGAACAATATGAGGAATCCTTATAGGCTATGTAAAATGCACATAGACAAGCTTCTTGAAAACTAAGGGAAAGATTTAAAAACATCATAGATAATTTAACAAGAGTTAGCACATTCAAGTTTTCTTAATGTTGTAGCAACTAATCATGCCATGTAGGTGTGGGATGCCAAGCATGAGTGGATACTCTTAAGACAACCTATAAAGCTATTAGGAAAGTAGAAAGTGTCAAATTACAAGAACTCAAGGTGAGACCTTATAGATCATTTTATAACATGGGTTAAGAATTTTGTGAATAAGCTTCTATCACATAGAAAATAAATTTTAAACCAAAAGGTCGTTGAAAAAATATAATGTGTTGCAAAAGTTTGATATGGTTGTAGTAAATATAGATGAGTTTGAATATTTTAACAATTGTTTGTAAATGACTCTTGGGGTCTTTGTTGGCATATGAGATAAGGGTCAATAGAAGAAGTGACTCTTTGGAAAGAACATTTCAGTCTCAAGCCTTTATTAACAGAGAATTTGGTTAAAGAAAAATAAGTATTGGAAGAGGGCACTTTCAAGTAGGAGATAGGCCAATATCATAATAGATAGGAAAACTATACAATTTCCCTCAAAATTGAAGAAGAAGAGACATATAATATCACAATCAAATATGGAGGATTAAAAAATAAAAAATTCAAGACATTATGAAAGTTATTATAATGTAAATGAAACAAATTTATAGAAAAACAGAGCCAATGTGACAAAATCTTTTGAAGATAAATCTGAATTCATGTTCCTTTCTTGTCAAATTACTAAGGAATAAAACAATGATGATTTATAGGTGCTTGATAGTCCATACAACTATCACATTATGGGCAAAAAAATCATCTCCTCGTGTTTAGATAATTCATTTAGAACTAAAGTAAAAAATAAGGGATGATTATCTAGTAAATGTTTAAGGAAAGCTAACATTGTCTACTTTTCCCAAGAAAGATGAAAATATGTACATATCAAATGTCTAATATGTACCTAGTCTCAAACAAAATATGAAGAATGTAGGGAAGATAAGCCAAAATGGGTATGATGCCATATTTAAAGGTCCCACATGTTGCATTTTAGAATAGCTTCTAGGTATGAGACTCATTGTAAACATACAAATGGTAAAAAATAGAATGCTTTTGTTACAGATGAAGAAACTTAATCATTCATAAGAATACGCACTACATGTTTTGAGCTTGAGTGAGTCCCTCTTATGGAATCCTAGAAATGGTAATTTAGCCTTTTATAATATTAAAGTTTTACATATCAAATATGTTTTCATAGTTCACCTCGCGATAAATATTTAAGATATCTCTTGTGAGAGATTTATACTAATTGAACACCATAGAGATAAATCACAACCAATTACTTCTTATAGAGCAAAGGCCCTAATTGCATTAGTACGCATTTCTTTATGATATGATGCAAACATAGTCAATAGGAGGTAATTTTTACTTCCTAACATTTAAATATGATTTCAATTTAATGATCTAGGTATATTTTATTAATAAAAAATAAAAATCCTTTGAAAAATTTAGGGAATTCAAAGAAATTGTAGAGAAATAAAATAAGAGGTACATTAGATGTGGGTCTTGTGTATTTTTTTGTATGTTAACAAATTATAGTAATTCATGGAAAGTTTACATCATGATGAGATTTTGAACAAAACAAATCTAGTTTTATTCCTACCAAACTTATTGGCCATGTGATACTGACATAAAGATACAGATAAAAAAAATAACAAAGTTAAGCAACCAAAGACAGATTTCCGACAAAGACAAAAATAGACCAAGGATTAAAATACAACCAATTAACATAACTAACTAGGAGGGTTTCCTAGCCTTGGGTCTTGCATCATGTTTCCACATGGCCGATGGAAGACTTCATGGATACGAGCCTCCATATGCACCATCATTCCTTCAATGTTGTCAACCCTTTCCTCAAGCCTCTTTTGTCATTTCCACAAAGAAGACAACCTATCGATCGTGTGCCATTGATTATGTTGGAGACCATTCATGAAAGAAATGATCTCATTGTGGTTCTCATGTCTATCTCGATCCAATTGTTTCACCATGGTTATCAGCTGGCGAATTTGAGCTTTAAGAACATCAAAGGCTAGAGGTAGGTCAATGTCCCTTGGTGATTTTGCATGCCATTGCTAAAGATCCTCTCCATTGTCCATCTTTTTGACATAGTGACCAACCTTTTGACCTCGCAGACTTGCACCATGGAAAGTCCTCCCTTGTTGGTGAATTATGGAAGCTTCACTATCCATAAGGTAGTATATGGAAATCGTCTAGACTAAGGCCCCTTCTCACAAGACGCTGAGTCCACCTGGGCATACCATGCAACTATACCCTCCAACTAGATGGACCTTCAAAGCATTATACCACCAACTAGATTTCTACACCATCTTTTAGACCCTTGCCATCACTTATCAATTGCCCAACAATGCCAACCCCACATCCCCTTACTACATGGCCCACCCTTATGTAGGAAAACCAACCTACCACATTTCTGTGAGCTTGACCTCTCTAAAACTAATTACCGGCCCATCCTCTATTGTGAAGAACCCACGTGATTGCAGTCCCACTCCATCCTTAATGTTGAAGACTAGAGAGAAATGAGTGGGACAAGGGGGGACAAAAGACAGCGAGGGATTCTCCAGCCCCCCTACATTCTTCTCAATTCTAGCCTAACAGGCCATGATCCCAATTCTAGAAGCCTCATAGAACAAAGTCCAGTTCAAAAAAAAATTATACCGAAATTAGGCACTTGTAGTTCCTAGGGAACCAACCAGATTGACGAAGGAAATCCCCGCGTATACCCACAGTATGCATGTGAAATGCATATATTTGTTTTGCCCTAGGAATTTTAGACTCTCTGTCATTGGTCAGTCTTCATTACTTAAAGGGTTTAAGCCCTCATTTATATATCTCATGTGGAAACATTTCCTAACTAATCCACAGTCTACCCTTAATCCATCCTTTCCATCTGGACTCTATACTCTCCCTTCATTAAACTTTTAATCATTCCTTAAGCCCACACATATATAATCAAACCCCACTCTTAACCTTTGGCTATACATGGACTTACCCATTAAAACCTTCCATCAGCGCTATTTCTATTATAATCCTTTTATAATAGCAATACACATGAAACATGCGTAAATGTACCTTTTCACGTTCCTTCAGCCTTTGCACATTTCTCGAGGCTTAGCTTTATCGCAATTGCAATCTCACAAATCACACTAACATACATTCCTCCTTCGCATCTGGTATGTGATTAATAACCGGACTTCAAATATAATTAAATGCATCCATTACGTTCTTGGGTCCACTCTTTCCCAAGCCTTTTTGTTGTTGTTCAATCTCTGTCGTTGATCAGCTTCATGATCCAATGGTTGATGCTTCGTCAAATTCTCGGCTCATCGCATATCACAATTTTCACAATCCAACAGCAATTGATTCCTCTGAAATACGGGAGTTAACATCCATCATTCGATGAACCCTTTGATCTAATGGTCCATAGTCCATCACAACATTGTAAATCTTGACTTATCGCAATATCACAAATCTCGGTTTATCACAGACCCAAAATATTTTACCGAATGTAATTTGTGATTACATCTCTGCCGTTGATCTGGTTCTTAATCTGATGGTCTGCAGGTCTTTAATTAGCACGTGGGTCATCAAACTTCCAAACCTCGTAGTTGATTATGATGTCAGCATCTGAGTTTGCAATCGACAGTTAAGAACAACTACGGGCCTTCAACCACAATCAAGGCCTTCCATATTCTCTACCCCTGCTATGGTTATTAGTCACCTCTTTACTTTGATTTTGCCATTCTTCAATGTTCTTCCTTTGTTTTGGATTACTTCTATGTTTCTCGTCCTTACGTTGTTCTATTGCCCGACTCCCCCTGAGCTTTACTCTGCATTTTCTTATTAATCACGGTCACTTCTGGACTTTACTTTGAGCCTTCAATCGTTACAACACCCCATTATGATCCTCTATATCGTTCTTCTTCTCTATCTATTTTGCTGAACTCCATTTGCAACCTCTAATACGTAAAATATTCAAGTTCACACACAGATTCATTAAATTTAGTTGCTTGCTCCCATTAAATAACCATGCAAATGTTAATAATTTCTCAATAAACCATAATGACATTTGAATTTATTCTTAAGCAATTTTGATGAAGATGTAATTTTTCTTTATGGAACTTGGGATTTTATAATTAAAACCTTTCAATAAAAATGCTATGGAGGTGGATTGTCCATAGGCCTCAGGGTTTGAATTTTCACTCTAATACCATTTGTAAAGTACCTCCTAAGCCTACCCTAGAAATTAGCTACTAGGCTCTCATTCTCATGAATTTTTATTCTTTGTTTATTGTTATGATTCAACCATGGCCAAGGATATATTTAGTCTATCATTATATCACCATTATTATTTATATAACAAAATCCATAGTATTTATTAATTTGACTACATAATGGTTCTTTATGTGGACTTTTCGGTCTATCATAAGGCATATATGTTAGATCAATATTAAGAATAATTTACTAGTTGGAGGAAAGGACTAACCATTGCATGAAACCAATAATAATTCCTTGATTAATCCACCCAACATTAATGGGCATTAATTTAACTCTACTGTAGCTATCATGGTGATACATCATGATGATATTCTTTCTTTCATTATGCAAAACTAACTAGTTTAGCATAAGTAGATACAAGTCTTAGGATAGGAATGGTACGGATAACCTATTCCTTTGACCATACACTTATAAATATTACAATTGTTCCATAAGAATAAACATTTACCAAGTTATGACACAACAGTAGAGATATCATATCATTATAGGCATACTAGGTACCTTCGTCAACTTGATGATACTCAAGTTAAACTCACTAGATATCACATTCAAGTTACATTCGTTGGGTATCTTATAGACCCATATATGTCCATTTTATAAGAAAGGTTAGTAAAATTTGTTCCATTTATACTCACATGTTGTACCTAACATGAGTAGGAGGCTCCTTGGCCCAAGTATTAATAACTATATATTATGCTTCTACTATTAACTCTGCACCTGAATGTAAAAGGAGTCACATGCATAAACTAAAATCATTCTCCTAACATCATTAACCTAGATAAATATACTTATGTATAATTAGTACATGTAAGTCATCCAGGCATTCCCATGCTACGGATAACACCACATATACACATGCCCCATAACCCATAATCACCTGCATCCATATAATCATCTCATATACATCCTAACACAAACCAAATTTACTCATATATGTAATAGCCACATTCATAATCGATCATGACTAATCCAACTCTTTGACACAAGTATTAATAGATCATTTGATCCAGGTGGATATTGGTGGCCACCTGCCAAGTCCACCTGGACCCCCACCATTGTCTTTCTCAGCATTTTCAGTTTCCTTAATTGTAGCACAACTTACTATTTTTAGCAGTTTTTCGGGTCCTGAACTTCCGGAGCCGTTTTGAGGCCCTAAACGACGTTTTTTGGGAATCCAGGGGCAAGGGGGCAACATGGGTCCATGGACCGATGTTGCCCTTCCCAAAGTGGTAGTTCTTGGATAGATCTTTCTAACGAGCTATCATACGCGTCAAACGGAGATCGTATGCCAAAGTTACGACCCCGGGAAATTGATGTACCAATTTACCCAAAACGGGGCCCACAATTTGGCGTTTCATCTTCTAAGGGTCGGTTTTGGAATGTGAAGGGTTTTCCATTGTTTCTCAATAATAAATAGGCCTTCGAGCCTCATTGTAACACAAGTTCGGAACAGTTCAGAGACATGTAGCCGCACATCTCTTCTCAGAGATAAGCTACCATCGTCCTAGCTGGTTTATTTCCAATTCTGGTTGTAAGCATATTTCGGTATTTTCCATTAATGAAATGAAGTGTTATTTCCGATGCATCTCTTTATTTATGGTTATCGCATCTCTGTATTTATGGTTATCTCTGTAATCTATTGCGTTCCTGTTTAAATCCGGATCACCATGTGAGTTGACACATCTCATTTATAGCATCGGAGGTCTACATATTATTGGGCCCTACCCAATATGAGTCTAATGGTGACAAGGATACCTAAATTCAAGAAGAGCATGGAGGTACATGTCTGAGATGTAACAAAGGAAAATCTTACAAGGGGACCATTCCCCTCATGTAGCAGGTCCATAGGTTTGGAACAACTCGAGGGGTTTGAGATTCATGATCAAGAATCTCATGTATGAAGGTGGAATAAAGCACTCTATGGCTTGAGGCAAAACACCTCGGGTGTAATATGAGTGGATTAGTAGCTGTTTGATGAAGCTAAGATTCACTAGGAGTGAACCCAACCCAAACCATTTCTTGAAGGTTGTGGATGATAGACCTCTCATACTCGCACCTTATGAGGACGACATCTTTTTGACAAGTGCATACCCTCTCATTTAAAGAATTAAGAGGGAGTTTGATTCCAGATTTGGAATGGTAAACTGCAAGCCTATGACTACCTCAATGGATCTTAACTTTTAGAAGTTATGTAATAGTGATGCCAAAACAGATTTCAGAAATGCCTCTGAGCCTCATGAACGCATTTGCATTGATGTTCTTGGTGAACTTCCATCTGAATATATGTTCTGCAGTTAGCATGATGAGCTCATATATAGTTAAGCCTAATTGGATTGGTGCCAAGCATCTTCTAAGATATTTTCGGGGCACAATCGCTCATGGATTGAGATACACTACTAGAAATGTGAAGCTGCATGATTATTTGAATGCTAATTGGGCAGGTAGTGTGGAGGATCGTAAGAGAACTTATGAGTGCTGGTTCTCTTTGGGTTCTGCTATGATATCCTAGATGAGTAGGAAGAAAAATTCGGTTTCTATAAGCACTATTGGGACTGAATACATAGCTACGAGTATGACATCGTGCAAAGCTACCTATTTGTGGAAGCTCTTTAGTGAGGTGTTTGAATACATGACAAATACCACCATTATCTTTTGTGTCAACTAGGGGGGGATTCGATTCTTGAGGAATCCCATATTGTATGATTGCTTCAACATATAGACATCAAATACTACCTTAGCTGAGATATGGTACATCAATGATAGAGGAGGCTCCATCGCATTGAGACTGATGTATAGGTCGTAGGAATTTTGTCGAAGCCCCAAGGAAAGGTCAAACTTGTGACCTTCCCAAATGACTTCAAGTCTTTGAGAGACCCTCTTATGAGGGTCCTACATGATGCATGCATTGATCTCTAGGAGCTCTTGGGGGTTGGGGTACTTCTTCGAGCAACGAGCGACCATAGAGAAACTCACCCTTCCCTAATGGTGTGCTGTGTACAGGTTAAATGGCTTATCCTTCCGCTGTGATACCCTGTGGTGACGTAGGGATAGGGTGAGTGGTTTTCCTATCGAGGCATCCTACCCATGTAGTTTGGGACTCGTGGGATGTACATCTCATCTAGCCAATCAGCAAGGAAATGGGGTTAGGGACCATAGTAGTAATAATGATGGACACATTGTTGTATATACTATACTCTCTATGTTAGGATGACCTCCATTGATCTGGGATCAATATGATTGGTTTGAGACACTCTCTTTTGATATCGGTATGGGATTAATTGGAACTGACTTCAAGTCAATAAGAGTGACATAACTCACTCTGTTGAAACTGATCTATGATGAGTAAGAGTGACATGACACACTCTCTTCATATGGAACTGACTTCGAGTCTGTAGATAATGGTATGAGAAATTCTCGATCAATTCTTCTTCTTCATGATTTAGCATAGCAGAGCAGAGCACTACATGGCACTAATGACAAAGATAGTACTATCTTGAAGATGGATGAGCAAATGGAGTTCTCCTTAGTTGAAAGGGAGTGTTAAAATTGGAAACTAGGAATAAACTCCATATATGTCATCTTATTTATGGCACTTGATATTTTTCTTGGATCCCTCTCATCGAGAGTTGTATGATTGATATAAATATTCATCGAGAGTTGTACGATTGATATAAATATTATCAAATTATGATAAGTATTCATGGAGTTATGAATTTATTTTTGTTATAAGACAATTCATCAAGGTCATCCAACAACGAAATAACCCACACATGTGCTCAACACTTTAGTATACACACTTCACTCTTGATTTATGTCCACTTGTTTTGGGTTTTAGTGGAAGAGAAATATAGGAGGATGAAGCCCTACGAGAAGTCAAAAGGAGAAGGCCCTACATTACCCTAATGGAGATCAGATCACAACCATCGAAGGGATCTCTATGCTTCCCTAATGGAAGTCAAATCATAACTATGGTAGATACGCTGACCTAAAAGAGATCTTGCCTTTAATGTAGTCATTTTAACAGAGCTATGGAGGAAATCTCAATAGGATATATGTTACCATAGCTGCAAGATATGATGTGCTAGGCGCAGGCCTATGATGCTCTAGATGCAGGCCTATGATGCCTTAGATGCAGGCCAGTTCTTGTTGGAAGAAGGACTGAGGAATTATGTTATAGGAGGCCAAGTTCTATGGCCAAGACGGCTAGCTACTAGATTGAGTAAAGATGGAACTAAATGCTGGTTGTCTATGCACTTTTGGAGGGACCGAATGCCTAAACAAGAGGGTTGTAAGTATTGTAATAAACAATGAGTAGGGAGGATTTATTTGGGAAGAAAATCTACAATCCTTGAAGATTAGATGGCTAAGTTTTATGGCTGTAATAGTGGCTAGAGTCAGCCCTAACCAGAGGGCTGAGATTACAAAGGAAGGTACATAATTCAAGGACAAGGAGGATGTCAGATTGTTGATAAGAAAGGTATGGCTATTCTATTTTTTTGACACTTGTTGGGTTGATGTAGGTTACAATGGGACAACAACAACAACTTGCATCAAACACATGGCAACAATAGCATGGTGCTAAAATTGGGATAGCAACATGGTATAACAATGTTCAATGGGATAGCAACATGTTGGGACAACAACAATGATGGGACAATGAAATGACATGCTAACAAATAGGACAACAATGACATTGTGCAGCAATGGTGCAATGGGACAACAACAACAACAAGGTGCAACAAGTACATGGTGGTAAGAATTGTGCTCCAAACACATTGGGATAGCTAGGACATGATGCTTGGTGGAGCATGGTACATGGGACAACAAGCAATTATTGTGCAATGGTGGATTGATTCTCGTAGTAATTAGTCTTCCATGCTCTCAAAAGAAGAACAATACCACCCCCACAGAAATAGTAGTGTTGTCCATTGAAGAAGTGGTTCTCACCACTCTTGAAGAATTAGCAGACATTATGGAAAGAGAAGAAGACCCTCCACCCTCTCAAGGAGGTAACAACAACAACCCCTTACTCTTGAGTTCAACTTTTGACGAGATAAGAAGAGAAGAACAAGAAGAAGAAGAGGAAGAGGAACCATCAGATTTAGAAAAGGAATAGGAGTACAATGATCAGGAAGACATGATAGAGCCAAATCTGAACTACATGACTAAGGGCCCACTAGTACTTTCGAATGTCTTGTACAAGATGTGAAAGCATGCAAAAGATATCTTGATGAAGTATGACCCTTACAAGATAGTGAAGGTTGAAGATCACTTGGATAACTTTTAACTACATCTGCAAACACTTGAGGTACGTTACAATGATATCTCATGTAGTATTTTTCCATGTACCTTGGATGGTAGAGTATTTTTATCGTACCACAACCTTCCTCCGAACTTCATCCATAATTGGAGGGGATTCAAAAATATATTTCTTGAAAATTTTTCTAAAGACAAGACCCGTGCCATGTTATTAAAGGAGTTGGGTAATCTAATGATGGAGCGGAAAGAAAATGTTACAGATTTCAATCAGAGGTTCAATCACACCTTCAACAACTCTTTTGACAACACAAACCCTCATGAATGTATCACCATATATTACTACACTTCTACCTTGCAAATAAATATTACGTAGTTTGTAATGGAAACTGTGAGACAAACATTGATAGAAAACTATGAAGAGGCTATTTTCATTGAGAAGAACCTGCGTGATATTGGAGGAATCACACATGATGAATCAACAAAGAACTCCAAGGACATGGGTAAGAGGCCTCAGGCCTCCATGAGCAAGGCAAAGAAGAAAGAATCAAATGATATTGAAAGCCTAACTCATCTTGTGAAGTCCATGAACAATAAAATGACTCAACTCAAACAAAGGACAAGTAAGACTACCATGAGAAACAACCCCCTCAAGTTCATGCTCAGAAGGAATTCAGTTTCTGATAGTAGCAACAACAATCAGCCGAAAAAATATGTGTAGACTTCCAATGTTTTCATGTATATTGAAAAAATTGGCACATATTGATATTTCATATTTCATAATGAACATCATTTGGAGAAGACGTGCCCCAATGGAACCATCTCATGAGAAGAATGGATGTGTAGTTTTTTTACTCAGTCATGGTTGAGGAGTGGAGTGAGTTCGATGAAGAGAAGGAAGTTGTTGCAGCTCATGAAGCTCCAGGCATTAGGCATGCAATGAACATGTATCATTGCTTTCTCACAACCCAAAAGAGTGATGGTTTAGCCTACAAATAAACCAATTGATACAACTTAAAGGGGCAATGGTCAACCACTATGATTGAGGTGCCAAAGAAAAATTTCAAAGAAAATATATTAAGAAAATTCAATCCACCAGCTAACTCAACGCATAACATTTAGAGAAAGTATGGGAAAGTAGTCTCAACGAGAAGTGTTTCTGACAGCAGTAAGGACATAACTATCACTTAGGAAACCACAAACAAAGTTCTATCCTCGAACACCTAGGTCAGTCTACTCGTCATGGACTATAACATTGTGGAAGATATGAAGAAGGTTCATTCAAACATTTCCATGTTCTACCTTACAAATATCATGAGCTAGTTGGACATCTTTCTACAGGCAGTTGGGAAAAACTCTTCAGGTAATGCCACCTCTTCGAACAAGGCATCTAGTAAGTCTTCTAACACTCTCACATCTATACTCAATGAACTCATGATCGATTCAAACACTACCCACCATTCTTATTAACATTTGAAATCTTCAATTTCAATGTGCATAATTGCTCGGTTCATTCGGGTGCATCGGTGAATGTCATGCCATTATTTTTGGCCAAGAAGATCAATACTAAATGGGAAAATACAGATGCACAAATTATTCAGCTGGACATAACTCATGTATAGCAAATTGGTGCACTGAGGGATGTCATCATCTAGCTATCATCTCACAAATGAATTCATCAAAGTATTGACATAATAATTATTGGCATTTCAGAAGCATACAAAGTGCTACTAATCATAGACTGGTCAAGCAAGATTCAAGGATACTTTGCTAGAGACTGGTCACAGTTATGACTTCCATACAGGGGCAGGAACAATCAGATCCACATAGAATTAGAGAGATACATGAAGCACACAAAGTCTCCTTGAATGGACATAACAAGCCAATGGCTTTCGTAGAACTACTATTCACAATTATTTTCTCGAAACATAGTTAGGGTGCTATCTTGTAGAGCCCATAGGGGCTTCACTCAATGGACCACTAACATATCATGTGCGTTCATGGCATACTAAACAATACCCTTAATTTGACTACATATTAGAACATACTTCTAAAAATCGCATTATTTAATCCCTTACCAAAATGAACCAAATACACATTCCCAATTTAAAAAACCCCTACTTTAATTAGATATTGTAGATATCCATTTTTTCATTAACATTTTTATACCCCTTTATATTTTTTCATTAACTTTGAACTCTATTTTTTATACCTTCCAATGTAAAACCCATTTACCCTCTATTATATGCTCAATATATTACATCATGTTTTTCTCAATATATATCAATCAATATGAATGCACAATCTATGGTATTTATCCCCCACTGAGGCCCCCATGGCAAAGCTATCCCCAGTTCCACCAGACACACATTTTGATCTCCTTCCATGTCCAACCCCTAATAATGAACTTTGTATAGTTAGTAGGAGCAGCAGTAGTCATAGTGTAGTTAGGAGTAGATGTACATATGATATGCTTCCTATGTACTTTGATGAATCCAAGACATAGGAAGGCTCTAGAGCTGGTTGGATTTTAAAACATCCACTTCAGAGCAAAAGATTGATCTCTAGCCACTTGGGCTTACAGAAAGCCATCGAGTATGAAGCACTCATTTTGGGCTTAGAGAAAGCCATCGACCTCAACATTGTAATTCTAAAGCTTAGTGTATTTTATGGTGAATACTGATGTATTCAAGGACTCGAAAAGGATGAGCATGATAAGGCATTGTAGGATGCAACCAATGCAAGTAAAGGTAACCTCATCCCCAAGAGTGTGGTTTCATTAGAGAAGTTGGATGATCTGTACAACTGCTAGTTAATGACAAGGGCTAGTTAATGACAAGACCCATAGTTCCAAATTGTCACATAAGCAAATGAACTTGGGAATTGAGGAAGATCCAAAATATGTCAATCTGAGTGCTTGTTGCACATTGCAAGAGCTACCAGCCTTCATCCTCTTGTTCAAGTAGTACCTTGATGTCTTCTTGTGGACATACCATGAACTCAAGGCATATGACACACAAATCATCCACCATGTAATACCAATCAAGGAAGGGGCCAAGCCATTTCAACAAAAAATGAGGAAATTTCATTTAACATTTGAGCCCCTCATACCAAAGGAGTTGAGAAAATTGTTGGATGCTCAGATCATCTATAAGGTGCCACATTCAACATGGGTACCAAACTTGGTTCGTGTGAGAAGGAAGTATGGGGAGATCAGCTTGTGTGTAGATTTCTAGAATCTCAAGTGCGCATGAGACAAGGAAAACTACCTCATTCCTCCTATATATCAAAGGTTCCAAACACTATCGGGGACCGAAATTGTTTCTTTGCTGGATGGATTCTTAGGATACAAATAGGTTCTAATGGCAGAACCTCATAGGTTAAAAATTAATTTAAGGATAAATTGGTGCACATTCGCATTTCGACGAATGTCGTTTCGGATAGTTAATGCTGGTGCCATATTCAACTTGCTGTGGACATCACCTTTCGTAGGTTTATTGGACATATCATAGTGGTCTATTTCAATGATGTGATAGTATTATCCAAACAGAGGTCAGACCACCGACGCCATCTGAATAAGATTTTTGAGCGGTGTCATAAATAGGAGATTTCCTTGAATCCTAAGAAGAGTATATTTGGGGTGTGTGAAGGTAACCTCATAGGACAGGTCACTAAAAGTGGGATCAAGGTAGAATCGGACATGGTCAAGACCATCATGTATATTCTGCACCGAGTCAACAGGAAATCCATGCAGTCTTTCTTACGCAAGATTAGCTTCCTCCATAAGTTCATCTACAACTATGCTCACATTGTTAAACCAATACATGAGATGATTAAGAAGGACAGTGTTTGTAAAAGGGATAAGAGGGAGAATGATGCATTTTTTGGTATAAAACAAGCTATAACAGAAGCACCCGCATTGTACAACCATGGCTTTGTTAAAGACTTATTTCCCTACACTTTTGCTTCCAACACTTTTCTTGTTGTTGTGTTGACTTAGAGGATGAGTTGAATAATGAACCTATCTCCTTCATGAGTACAAGTCTGCAAGGACTAGATCTCAACTACCCCACCATGGAGAAATAGTCTTATGCAGTGTACAAGGTGGTAAATCACTTCAGACCCTATCTGTTAAAGAACGGTTGCGTTATCTTTGTTCCACACCTAGCAGTGAAATCACTGCTCATTCAACAATAATATATCTCACAGTTTGAGTATCGAACATATATCTCACAGTGATTTCAATTGCGTTGAATGCTATAATCATTAAAACCAAACCTCAGACAGTGATTGCGTTACCGAAACAATATTTTCGTGGAGACAGTGTAAGGATACCGAGACAGAGTGTTTTTCCATCGAGACACAGTACCAATATTATAGTTTAATCATATATATATATATATATTAAGCGCTTGTGCTGTTGTAATTCCGTCGAAGATGATAGAGACCTTCTTTAGTCAAAACCTGCAATCTTGACTTCATGTGAGATCCCAATGTGCCATCTGAAATTTCAGTGTATCCAAAAGATTTCTTTTCTTTGACTCTAGCTTATATGCTTATTCATAGCGGTTTGACCCACTCATTTAAGCCGACGTGTCATGCTGAACTTCTTATTGAGCCGACCTATAATCTGTGTATGCTTTGAAGTAATCTTGACTATTTTTCACGTCATTTAGTTGGTAGTTATCTTATTTGAAGGATGGTGATTGTCTTGGAGGGTAATCTTTTCTTTGACTCTAGCTTATATGCTTATTCATAGCGGTTTGACCCACTCATTTAAGCCGACGTGTCATGCTGAACTTCTTATTGAGCCGACCTATAATCTGTGTATGCTTTGAAGTAATCTTGACTATTTTTCACGTCATTTAGTTGGTAGTTATCTTATTTGAAGGATGGTGATTGTCTTGGAGGGTTGCTTTACACTAGGTTGAACCATGTACATTACATAATTTTAATTCTTTGATTTTCTTAGACCTATGGAATGAGCAAGAAACTCATTCATATAATTTAAAAATGTTATTTCTTTTTCTTGACATGTACTATTACATTGGCAAATACAGAACCTAGATACAATTTTCTTCAACTTATAAGAGTAGAAACGTAATAACTTAATATCTTGTGTTCTATCAATGCTTTAACATGGGATTTATCTATGGATTAACATGTCTCTCACCTTCATACAAGTGTTTAGCTCAACACTTGATTTTATGCCATTTCTTCTACTTCATAAATTGATGTTCTCATGTCACCTGTCACCTCTTTTATTGTTAGGTTATTCCACTTAACCTGGTACTTAGTAATTGATTTTGGATCTACTTGATCCTTGTTTAGTAGATTGTTTTTGGTTATAGTAAGATTATCACTTATTTATTAATCTGTGATAAAAAATTTAAACTAGGATCTTGTCACCTATGACCTTCAATAAGCCTCAAACATGGCACCCTAGATGTACACATATATAGGAAACTCAAATTTGTAAGCCATAAGCCCAATCTTTGGCAACACATTATAGGGACCATAATGTTATTTTCATGTTAATTTTTCTGTTGACTCTTCCTATTTTGTATTGTAACTAAGTTGTCCTTCAATAGTTTGAGAGTCTCTTGTTGGTGCTTTATGTGGTCCTCCACTACATGAACCTTTTCTTTCCCTCCCAAAGGTGATGTGATAGATGAAGAACAACATAAATAAAGTTCCATAAACAACAATATTTTTTGTGAAGCATTGAAGGATGTGTTGTACCACCATTCTGCTAAGGAGAATTATTTGTTCCATTATGTCTTCTTATTAGATTCAAAGCAATGAAGATACCCTTTACAAACAATTATTCACAATCTCAATTTTCCCATCATATTGAGGATGAGAAAGAGTTGTGAGCCAATTGAGTACTGAAACAAGAAAATAATTTAGTTCAAAAGTTAAGAGTGAAAATTGGAGTTCAATGGATTTTGTAGCTACAAGTTGGTTCAACATGATGAGAAAGAGAGAAAAATGGCCATATTTTGGAAGTTGATCCTCTAATACCATGACAAGTTCCTTCCTTTGGACTTATGTAGACCTATAATTAAATATATTAATACCTCTTCCTAATTTTGACTTTAACGTCTAATAGTTAAGGGAGACTTAGGTTATTGATTGTCTCTCCAATATTTTCTTAGAAAATCAAGCATTTAGCTACAAACTTTTGAATATTAATTTTAATGGGTTCCTACTAAAGTCCATTTTGAACTTGTGATAAGTTTCAAGAACCCTAAATGTGCTGAGATAAAAGAATTGTTTATTTTCAAAAGGACCTTATTTTTGAGTTGGGAACTTTTACAAAAAAAAATAGGTGATCATGATACCACAATGGATCATTATTCCATATAAACTTATCTAATGCACCTAAGTTATCTTGGAATTGTTGAATGTTCTTGCATATTCTTTTATATTTCTTTCTATTCTATCATTGCTTCTTCCACACAATCACATTGAGGAATGGAAATAGCACAAAGTAAAACTTATATGGTTTCTTATTTCCTTCAAAGTAAATCTACTACCATTTAGTTTTTCTTTTTTGTTGTTAATTTGAAAGTCATAACCTAACATATTTGTATTCTATTTTTGTTCCTTCAAAGTAAATCTACTACCATTTAGTTTTTCTTTTTTGTTGTTAATTTGAAAGTCATAACCTAACATATTTGTATTCTATTTTTGTTTCTCTTTTCAAGCATTATAATAGGAATTGGACCAGAACACATGTTTGACTCCAAACTGGTCCAATTCATGATATTGAATTATATCATACCAACCTTTTTTCACCAAATTCGTTATTTCTATACAATGTTACCAAAGAGGTTCCAAATTCAATTAAAAAAATTGAATGTGGCAACATAATATTCAAGGCTTTGGCCCTACTCTTGATAGGAAAGTAAAAGTGACAATCTCTTTTATCTTTCATTTTTATCCTTTTTGCTTAATTTTTTAGCATTACCATTAATCCACTCATGATTTTTGAGAGTGGTTCAAAACTCATTGGATTGCATATGGAGAAATCATAATTTTAGATTGCACTCAAAATAGAGCAAACTTTAAGGTTTTTGTGATTTTAAGATTTGGGGGATTGCCATGTTTCCATTGTATTTTTTCATGTACAAGGGTATGAAACAATGATTTATAAGAGCACCCAGCCCTACTTACCTTTATTTTAGTGGCATTGATTGTTGAACTCTTTTGTCCTGACATAGTGAAAATGTGCCCATGACTCAAACAAATATTGACATGGCCTATTAAATTTTTCCTATCTTATTTTAATGCTTAGATGGTTATATTAATGAGCAAGATCCACATAGCAATGATTTTGATGATATGTATGTATTTTTTGTAGCATGATTCTTTTGGATGGTAGAGACAATTTATAGTACATTTATTGATGCATTTCTTATTCATATATGTATTGCACTTAGTGCTATTTAGGTTATATACACACTTGCATGTTATATAAATACTTACCTTTTGTATTCATATATTTATATATATATAGAGTATTTTTTACATTTTTAGCTGATCATTTTTTTGGTTTGTTTGGTTTTTTTACTAGTCTCAATCTAGTCTTGACTTAGTTTAGGGGGTCCACTGGTTCAATCAATGGTTTAGCTTTGATAATGTTGAGTTGTACAACCTTCCTCTTCCTTGCTTCATAGACAATCCTCTATCTTTTGCTAGCAGCCAATTGAGTATTGCTACCAATACCAATTTTTCTTCTTTACTCCAACTTTTGAGAATCATTATGCTCTTTGTCAAATGTGGCTCTCACATTTAAATGTTTGGTTTATGCACAATTATCATGTGTATAAACATGTTTCCTTTATGTGTTAGTGCAAAATGTTGTCCTTGACCTTTTTGTGAGAGCCTTTGCAAGTCTTGTCATTTTCACATAAATTGCAACTCCAGTCACATGAACACCCACCACCACCCATTTTCTTGAGCTTGGAAACTTGAGGAACCTTAGAGGCTTTAGAAATGACACTATGAAAAGTTGCCAAAATAGGAAGTAAATCTTCAAACCAAATAATGTGCTACCCACACCCTTGTTCTAGCGGTGCAAAATCATCTTCTTGGTGGAAATATGCCAAAGCTTGCTCTTACTGCTCCAAAACACAAAGACAATTCTTGTTGCTGGCGTAGAAAGCTCATCTGGGTGAAGAAAGTGTGATGAAAGAATGAATGAAATTCATTACTAAGATTTCAAAAAAAATCTAAATTTTATTTTTTCAGATGAATGTCAAAATCAATTAATTGATGAATGATTTAAGTAAATGTTTTATAAACTGGGTTCAATGCCCTTCGTGGGAACTTGGAAACAGAAAAGAAAACATGGAGACATTGCTTTTTTTTAATTGCCTTGAAATGCTGTCAACTGTGTGGATGGTGTTTATATATTGGGAAATGCTGTATGGAATAGCTGGCAGCGTTTCTAGATTGTTTTATACTGATTTCCATGTTTTCAAGCTTTTCGTGGACTGGTACACAGTCTGGGCAGGGTTTTCCACAACACAGGCATGCTAATTTATTGCTAGTATTTGTTAAGAATTCCAAATAATTTCACTTTGTTAGATTGCTACTTTGACGAGGAAACAGAAGATACGTAACTTTCAGATTATCCTCAATCGTTTGTCATTCAGTTTCTCTTCCTCTTTCTTTCTTTCGTTAATATGTGTAGCTCATTCTTTCTCTAATATGTGTAGCTGGAGTGAGAGATACATATTAGTTTAATGGTTTTGCTGAAAATAAACAGTCAACGATATTAGTGAACTAACTTGCTATTTTCATTACTATCAATATTAATGTCGTAGTTACTCGTCCGATTAATTGCACAAGAGAAGAGCGTTAGTGGATGGGATAAGCAGAAGCGTTAGTGGATCGGAGAGAGGAGCTGAGTTGGAGGCTGAAAAGGGACGTAGAAGTTTTGAAGAAGACGTAGGCGAGCCTCCATATAAGAAGAAGAAGATTTCCAAGTATATAGAGAAATCTACTAAGATTTCCAAGTAAATGGTATTATAAAGTTGTCATATTCCAAGTTGTTAACCTGTGTTTTTCATGGTTGCTCGTGTCTTTTTATGATTATTTTATGAAAATAATCATAAAATAAAATTCAGAGGTTTAAGATTTACACTCCTGACTCATCAAGCTGGCCAGCAAATGGTTTTGAAAATGGACGATATCTGTATTCAACCATCATATTTTTTTGCCTTGAAATTCTTTAGAGTTTATAGATTAGGGTTTTTTAAGACTTCTCGTCCAGGTGATGTCGAATGAAGGATATAAACACTGATTCGGTTTACTTCAAGTCATTGACTTTGCATTTCCATATCATCTGCAAATTGGTATTTCTGTTCTCGTTTTAACGTGCACATTGGTATCTAATAAATTGTCAAATTATTTACCTACTGTCCAGAGTTGAAATTATTAGTAAACTATGTGGTTGTCCGAATCCTTAGTAAGATTATCTTAAATTTTGGTGCAATATAATGTGAAACGTTTAAAAATGCAAGGATTGCTTCTCATATACATGTATTTCATTTTTTTTATATATGGTTTTTGTGGATTTTTTAAATGAATGCAACCATTGTTATTAATATACACATGTATCTCATTTTTTTTTTAGATATGGTCTTTGTCATTTTGAAATTAGGGAAGTCTTCTAGTTAGGAGGGACCATGTGCAACAACACTAAATATGGCAGATAGACAGATACACGTGGACTAGGTCTATATTGTTTTTTGGATGATGGTAAAAAAGAGATTCAACATATTTGTAATGGAATATATATATATATATATATATATATATATTCTTTTATGAAATTTAAATAGTAACTTTTAAGATTAAAATAGATATTTTGAAAGTTTTTTTTATTAAGGAGAAGATATATAGAAATTTATTTTAGATTACATTATGACTTGCCATAAAAAAATTAAGCTTTGAGATATTTTAGTTTCTCTTGAATCAGTTGTAGTATTAAAAGCTTTGACTCACTTGTGTTGTTTTGGAATTAGATTTTACATTTCTAAATTTAAGAACATGAGAAACCCAAAGAATTGTAAACAAAGGTATGATAGCATTAGAATTGATTTAAAGGAAATAAATGAGAAACTAAAGGAAAAGAGTAGAGCACTAAGGGAAAATAGAGAGGATGAAAGGAATATGGAGATATTAAATAGAGAGACTAATGGAGATGTGGACGTACCAAATAGAGAGCTTGAAGATGTGGGGCTACAAATTAGAGAGCCTTAAGAAGATGTGGAGGTACAAAATAACGAGTTTGAAACATATGGGGATTTACATGGAAATGATGAGGAAATGAGAGATGTTCAGGAAATTTTCAACTAGATAGTACTGTTGAGTCAATTGATGTTTTAAATTTTGAATAAACTGTAATATTTAGATTAAATTATATTTCAAGTTCAACATTATGATCCATTTTAATAAAGTTCAGTTTAGGTACATGTTAAGTACACAAAATACAAATTTTTATCTTTTTTTTTTTTTTTATGTGGGGACAACATCCAACCCACAAAAGGATCTTACCACATCTAGAAAAACCCAAAAATTAATTGGAAAATATAGGAACATTGTCTTTGATGATAATTTTCTAAAAAAAATGGATCCAACTACAATACTAGAAATTTGTCCATCAATGACTCAATGAACAATTCAAAATAAAGTAAATAAGGTGGCCAAACTTTTTTTTTGAAGGTAAATATATCATTGCACAAGATCAAATATTACATAAAATTTTCAAGCACAAGCCTCTACTAGATGCAATTCAACTAATGGGCATTAGATATTCCAAAGAGGTGCAGGAAAATCAGTTGATATAAAAAGATATGACATCCCCCCATGGAACACTTGCAAAGAATAGTTCTCCAGATGGAAAAACTTCTCTTAGAGGATTGTTAATAGGTATTGTTGGAAAAGGAAATGCATCACATTACAACAATATACAAAACATCAAGAAAAGGCTATGGAGGCATAAAAAATTTAGGATTCAAGTAGATGAGAATGATGAGCTTGCATGTTGGGCTAATATCTATAGGAAATCCTATCAAGATAGACTTCCGGATAATGTGAGAGACATGGTGAAAGAGATTTAGAACCTGAATTTTTGTGTGTTACCAAATAAAAAGGAGATTGTGTGATATAATATATTTATAAGGAGTCATGAAAATAGAGGTTGATCAAGTGTAGTTATTTCAAACTTTTATGGAGAGTAACCTTGATGTTAATATTTTCCTTAGCACATCTATGAAGCTTAAATCATGGTATTCCAACATGTTTGTTACACACGTTTTTTGTTGATATTATGTAGAATTCAAATTATATTATGAGGCATTTCTAAAATTTGGCATAACTCATTGGTCCAATGATCCCCCTCATTCAAGTGTTCATGAATCTTTATCTAATATATGATGGTTGAGAAAATGACCAATTATTTTATAAAGAATGCTTTGGCAGAAGAAAATGCAAAGATATTTGATAATGTGTTAAAAAATATCATTATATATAAAAAATTAACATATTCAAGGAGAGATATAAGCAAATGAGTACAACTAAATTCTAGCTCAAGATCTAGAAGAGTAGTGAAATATTTGGAATCCAGCTAGACCAAATTTGCATTTACATGTAAATTTTAGAAAAGACACCATTCTACTTTGGTAGAATTCAAAAACTTTGATAGGGAAAGTTTATTCAAATATTACTATTAAATGAGAGAGAGAAAAAAGGGATGAAACTCAAATTCAAATATACTAGACTAAAGGTCATCATGTTTCTAAAGTTGATCCGTTCTCATAGACTTTGGAAATTACCAAATAATTGCATTATGGGAGAGTAGAGGATGCAGAGTAACTATTTGAAAATTTTACTATAAGAATGTTGTTGCATGGAATATGAAGATAACAAGATTTTTTAGAATGGGAAAGTAGATGATGCATGTAAATTGTTTGACATAATGGTGTAATTCAGGGATATGTGCACAATGGGCTTTTAAAGTACACCCATGGACTTTTTGAAAAAATGCCTAAACATAATGTAGTTTCATGGACCACACTAGATGTAGCTTATTCCCACAGTGGCTCTATTGAGCATGTTTTCCAATTGCTTTGCGGAATTCCAAAGCAAGATGTAGTCTCATGGAGTACAATGATATTTTCATATGCCAAGAATGGTGAGGTAAACGAGGTTGTTCAACCCTTTTAGGAAGTGAGAATGGAGGGCATAAAGTCTATCTAGGTCACCATGACATATGTTATTTTTTGATATATCCATGTTGGCCTAGCAGATGAAACTTGTTTTTATCTCAATTCTTTTGAAATGTGGCAACAAGAATATTCCAATTTAATTTGTCCTCGAATTAAATTGTGAATTAAAATCAAATTTAGTCTTAAAGGCTACTTGGAAATAATTGATTAATTCATTTTGAATTAATTAGTTGGAGAAATTCAAGTTAGAAGTCTTTCTGAAGTCGTGCAAGAGTTATCCCTTAAATTAAAGAGATAAGGCTTAAATTAAGGAGATAAGATTGAGTTATATTTGATTTGTAATTAGTTAACTCAGTTTACTGAGTTAAGTCCACTTAAATTAGTTTCAAACTATTTGAAGAACTAATAGAAAGTTAAGAGTCACTTGATGCATGCATGCACTCAACTAGTGTACCCGGGTTAACTGAAGATTCCCTCATGAGAAACTCATGCATGTTTATTCTGAAAGACTGAGTTGAGATTAAAGACAAGGACAGTGTACTATGAGTTGCTTGTGTCTTCTTATAAAGAAAATTCATGCATGAAGAAGGAATCATTCCTTGAGGATTGCATAGTTCTAATAGAGTGTGAGATTAGTAGATCATCCACTTGGTAAATCAAGTTTTTCCACTTGGTTGAAGGAGATCATCCCACAGGAACAATGCAAGGAAATAGGAGCTTGGAGGGTAGAGAGGAAGGCTTGTGAGAAGCCACGATTGCCTGTGAGCATCTCTAAGGATTGTACCGAGAGCTCGCTAGCTGTGAGAGCTAAGGCTTTGTATAATTCCTATCTATTTCCACCTTGTATGATAATATAGATAGTGGGGTTTTTAGCCGAGGCTTTCCCCAAAGTATTTTCATGTGTATTGTGCATTGGTTCTTCTTCTTCTGGTTATATTGTTCAGCTCGATCTTTAAGCTTCCATAAATTGATAGTAGAAGTAGGTTATAGTATTATACTTTGATTTATATTGCATTATCGGGTTAACCTACACAACATATTTTCTACATTGTATCAAAGCTGTATTTGTAGAAATTTTCCACATAGTTTATCGAAGCTTTGAATAGTATACTAAGGAGAGAATTCGATGTTTGAAGCTCAGAGTTGGAGGATCAAATCGAATTCTTATCATACTTCAAGGTTGGCCAATGGCATTCTATGACTTGAGACTCGAGTATGCCTTGGAAGGTAGCTCGAATTACATAGCATGGAAAGATAGAATGGAGGATGTATTAGAAGACAATGGCTTGAAGGAATTCATTGATCAAGAATTCTAAAAGCCAGCTTCAACTAATACGCAAGAGTGGGTTGAGTGGAAGAAGTGTGTGGTGAAGGCGAGACGAGTCATCCTTGAGGGAGTTTGAGACCATATTGTCTCGATTATCCATGGGAAGAATAATCCATTTTCAATGTGGAAGACATTGAAGAACCTCTACCAAAACTGTAGCGACTAGAGGAAATTGGCACTCAAGGATAAGCTTCGAAGGATGAAGATGGAGAAGGGCGATACTATTTCCACATCTAAAAAAGCTCACCACCTACATAGATGAGCTTAGCAATGTGGGAATAACTATTGTTGATGATGATATGGTGAGCCTCGCTCTCCTTGGCCTTCCAAAGTGTTGGAATAACTACGAGGACTCTGTGAATAGAAGGGAGAAACTACTGGATTGGGAACGACTATGGTCATATCTGATGTAGGAGGATATCAAGAGGATCACAAGAGATCGTTATTCATCTAAGGATGATGATGAAGAAAATCTGGCCTTAGAAAGTGAGGCAAGGAAAGGAAACGGGAAGGCTTCCCATTCCAAATTGAATTATTCTCATGGAGGGAAGAAGGGTGACAAGTCTAAAGTGAGATGATTTAATTGTCACAATATGGGACATTATGAAACTAATTTCCCATTGAAGAAGTCTAAGAAGGGATCCTCGAATGGATGAGAAGGTGAGGCATTATCCTCTGAGTTCAAAATGGACTTTACCCTCATCACATACATGGTGTCATCGATGATGGGTTGTGTTTCGTATCTTAACAGTGGAGCCTCATTCCACATGACTAGTGATAAAATTTTATTGAGTGCCTTGGAGGAGAAAGACCTCAAGATGCGCATAGAGATGGATGACGACGGAACGTATAGTGTTTTAGGAATGGGCAAGGTTGCTTCAGAGGGAGCATGGAGCTCCTATCACCTTGACAGATGTGAAGTATGTGCCTGGACTGAAGAAGAACTTGGTATTGGTTGTGATGTTGGAGGAAAAAGGCTACAATGTTGTATTTAGTAAAGAAAAGGTGTTCCTAAGACACATAGCCATGGGTCAGTTGAAGAGGATAGGGATTTGGGTGAAGAATGTGTATAAACTAGAGGTAGATGATTATGCAACGTTGAGTACGAAAGCATAATTGGTGCAAAGCCAAGAATTGGCGAGTTGTGGGACAGGCGATTGGGCCATTTGCATCATGGGGATTTGAAGATAATGCAACAGATATCTACAGAACTTCCCAAAGGTAAACTTGAGTAAGTTGACACATGCAAATGTTGTACCTTGGGAAATTACATGAAGTCTACCTTTATGATCAAGATAGTCAAGCAAAAGCTATCTTAGAGCAAGTTCATACTGATGTGTGTGGGCCATTCTCGACAGCATCCACAGTGAAGCAAAGGTATTTTGTGATTTTCATTGATGACTATTCTCATAAATGCTAGATTTATTTCATGCAGAAGAAGGACCAAACTTTCATAAAGTTTTATGAGTTGAAAGCTTTGGTCAAGAAAGAGTGAGGTAAGAAGATCAAGGCCTTGAGAAGTGACAATGGTGGAGAATATGTCTCTCAAGAGTTCAAGAACTTTTGTGCAACAGAAGGAATTAAATGAGAGTTGACGACACCTCATAACCCATAGCAGAATGGGGTGGCCGAGAGGAAGTACATAATTATTGTAGGGGAAGCACATGCAATGCTACATGAACAAGGCCTACCACTTCACTTGTGGGCTAAGGCATGTAACACAATAGTCTATTTGCAGAATAGAAGCTCGGATCGCATACTTGGGATGAAGACACCAGAGGAATATTTCTCCGATAAGAGACTAGATGTGGGTCACTTCAACATATTTGGCTGATCGGTATATTTCCATGTGACAAAGGATTCACGAAAGAAGCTTGAGTTGACAACAGAGTTGGGGATACTTGTGGGGTACACTGATACTCCTCACAACTATCAGGTGTACTTGCCTACCAGTCGGAGGACAGTGGTTCACAGAGCTCTCAAGTTTGATGAGTAGAAGACCATGTGAGTTTCCCTTGAGAGGGAGTTCCAACTACAGGCTATGGAGGAACTATTGGTTCCTAAGGAGAAGGAGCCTCACACTAATGTGGAGGAGCCGCATGTAGAGGTTCCAGGAGTTGAGACATCCACTGAAGTAGAGTCTTCCAGATATGGACAGAAGCGCACAAGAGAAGCTCACATATTGTTGGAGGATGTGAGAGAGAATGTGGGAACACCATTTTCTCAGTGGAGACACAGGAGGTCACCTGAGAAGTACACTGTATACATGGCCCTTGCTAGGGAATGTGTTGAGACCAAGCCATCTTCATTTGAGGAAACAATGCAGCAGCTGATTTAGATGTTATGGTGGAGGAGTATGACTACGTAGTTCCTAATAGTGTTTGGGATGTGGTTCCGAGACCGGAGAAAAATTCAGTTGTGAGTTCTTGTTGGATTGACAAGGTAAAGCAAGCTGTTGATGGTAGTGTGGAGAAGTGTAAGGCAAGATTTGTTGCCCGTGGCTTTTCACAGGTTGAGGAGATGGACTATGATGAGACTTTTGCTCCTATCTCAAGGTACTCATCTATCATATCAATGTTGGCACTATCAGCATAGATGGGTTGGAAAATCCATCAGATGGATGTGAAGACTGCATTCCTCCATGGCGAGATTGAGGAAGACATGTACATAGAGTAGCTGGAAGGTTTTGAGGCCTTCGATTATGAGTCGCCTGTGTGCCGACTCAAGAAAGCATTGTACAAGCTGAAGCAAGCACCTCATGCTTGGTATACCAGGATAGGCAACTACTTCACCGAGTTGGGCTTCATAAAGAGTGAAGCGGATGCGAATGTGTACATCATCGTGGTGAAAGATAAGTTGTTGATCATTGTAATTTATGTTGATGATCTCATATTGACTGGTGATGGTCAGTTGATTGTGTCTTGCAAGGATAAATTTGCAAGAGAATTCGAGATGAAATACATGGGTCTCATGCATTACTTCCTTGGCATGGAAGTGTGGCAAAATGATGGGGAGTTGTTTATGTCTTAGGGCAAGTATGCCAATGAGATCCTGAGGAGATTTTACATGGAGAAGTGCAAGCCAATGCAGGCTCCTCTAGCAGGTAACTGGAGGAAGGAGGATGCTACTTCAGGAGAAGTAGTAAAGGATACTATGTACAGATAACTTGTGGGTTCATTGATGTACTTAGTGGACAGACGACGAGATTTGTGCTATTTGGTGAACCAATTCAGCCAAGAGATGGTTTATCATACCAAGTTGTTTTGGAAGGTGAAAAAGCATGTATTGAGATACCTTAGAGGCACATCTCAATATGGATTATGGTACATACAGAAAAAGGGAGTGAAGCTACAGGGCTTCACTAATAGAGATTGGGCAAGGAGTCCATCAGATCGGAAGAGCACATGAGGAGGGATTTTCAACCTTGGGTCAGCGGACGTTTCTTGGTACAATAGGAAATAGAGGTTAGTTGCACTCAGCTCGGTAGAGGAAGAATACATGGCTACAAGTCAGGCATCATGTGAGGCCATCTGCATGCAGAAAATTTAGTTGGTTTGTTTGATGAGAGGATGGATCCAACTCTCATCTATTTTGATAATCAAAATTGTATCAAGCTCTCTTAGAATCCAGTATTTCATGATATGTACAAGCACATCGACATCTGGTATCATCATCTTAGAGACCATGTAGCGAGGATGATAATGTTGTTGTAGTATATTTCGACAGAGGAGCAAGATGCTGACATTTTGGCAAAGGCATTGTCAAAGTATAAATTTGAGTTCCATAGAGATGGGATCACGACGGAAGATAATCCCTTTCTTGTTGAGAGGGAGCATTGAAATGTTGCAGCAAGAATATTCCAATTTGATTTGTCCTTGAATTAAATTGAGTTAAAATCGAATTCAGTCTTAACACCTACTTGGAAATAATTGATTAATTAATTCTGAATTAATTGGTTGGAGAAATTCAAGTTAGAAGTATTTTTGAAGTCATGCAAGAGTTATCCCTTAAAACAAGGAGATAAGCCTTAAATTAAGGAGATAATATTGAGTTATATTTGAGTTGTAATTAGTTAACTCAGTTTACTGAGTTAAGTCCACTTAAGATAGTTCCAAACTATTTGAGGAACTAATAGAGAGTTAACAGTGAGTTGATGCATGCATGTTCTCAACTAGTGTAGTCGAGTTAACTGAAGATTCCCTCATCAGAAAGGCATGCATGTCTATTCTGAGAAAGACCCAGTTGAGATTAAAGACAAAGACATTGTACTATCAGTTGCATGTGTTTTATTATAAGGAAAACCTATGCATGCAGAAGGAATCATTCGTTGAGGATTGCGTAGCTCTCACAGTGTGTGAGATCAGGAGATCATCCACTTGGTAAATTCAGTTTTTCCACTTGGTTGAAGGAGACCATCCGAGAGGAACAACGCAAGGAAATAGGAGTTTGGAGGGCAGAGAGGAAGGCTTGTGAGAAGCTCGGATTTCGTGTGAGCATCTGTGAGGATTGTAGTGAGAGCTCGCTAGATGTGAGAGCTAAGGCTTTGTATAATTCCTATGTATTTCCACCTTGTATTATAATACAGATAGTGGGGTTTTTAGGTGAGACTTTCTCCAAAGTATTTCCATGTGTATTGTGCATTGATTCTTCTTCTTGTGGTTATATTGTTGAACTCGATCTTTAAGCTTCCACAAATTGATAGGAGAAGTAGGTTTAATATTCTTCTTTGATTTATATTGCATTATCAATTAACCTACATAATGAATTTTCTACAAATTTTGTGGGTATAGTTATTTCTATCACACCTTCAACAAATCATCATGCTTGCATTATTCACCTCCTTATCTAGTAGGATGTTTAAATGAGGCAAAGGCCTTTGTTAAATAAATTCCCTTTAAACCTAGTATGGTTTTGTTGGAATCTCTACTTGTTGCTTGTAGACATCATGTCAATGTGGAGCTTGGAAAATGGACTGCAGAACATACGTTTGAATTGAAACCTCAAAATTACACCACATATATTCTTTTATCTGTCATTTATGTGGTAGATAATATATGGGACAAAGTTATAAATATAAGAAACTTGATGAACGATGTTGAGGGGAAAAAGGATCCAAAATGTAGCTAGATTGAGGTTGAAGGTAAGGTGAAAAGTCATGTTTAAGAGTTATATAATGTAATGTGAAGAGCTTTTGTAGAGGATACATCTCCCAAGTTGTTGAGTGAATACATTCATAAACATGGATTTTTATATTGCCTCCAAAACCATCGATTTCATGGAGACAACATAAGATATTTTTGTACTAGCCTTGATAATGGATGTTTAAACAGAAATGAATACCCCACCATTTCAACATCACAAGGTATGCTTCATTACCTAACATATTGCAATTAAGGATTTTTGTGAGCAATATTATTTCCAATGTCCTTAGTGGATGTGCTAACCTAAAAGTCTTTGCAAGAAGGGACGTTGGTCCATGAGTATATTGTGAGAATTACATTCAAGGTAAATGATACTGTAGAGAATTCTCTTGTTACCATGTACGCTAAGTGTAGAAACATCCAAGATTCTTACAAATGGTTCAATAATCTCACTAACATGAATGTACCCTCATGGAAAACAATAATTTTTGGATGTGAAAAAAAAAAGTGCATTAAGGCATGCAGAGTCTCAAAAACCTAAGGTACGGAAAGTGCTTCCATGCCTACATAAGAAAAAGTAGTTTTGAGATTAGTTCCTTCGTAGGGTAGAAAAGAAATCATGCAGTTCTAATTAATAAGAAGTTGCTAGAAGACTTTCACCTACTAATGGAGGCATAGAACACAATATTTCAAAAATGGATGCATTGAAATAATTGATATTAGATTTTTTTTAGCAAGTGCAATACACAAAAACACAATCAATTATTTATGCAAATGGTTTGTAGCATTTTCCAATGGTCTCAAAATGAAAATTATTTTTATATTTAGGACAAACAATCTAAATGATGAAATTATTTTTTATTTTCCTTTTTGCAAAAGTAAATCTATATTTATAAAAAAGTATTTATTTATAACCGAACAAAAAGTCAAAGCATATATATAGTGGATGTAACCACCTATTTCATAATGCAAGTAAAGTGGAATAAAATCAAAATATATTGGGGGTTTAGAGATTGATCATCTTTAATCATCAAAGTTCCCTCAGCTTGATGCAGGTTGCAAATCTCATCCCACCAAAAATAATAGAAAACTGGATGGAGAACCATACTCGTCCTCAAAAACATAAGTACACCCATCCTTCCAACTATCTTTGATCAAGAAACCTTCATAGGGAACAAAGTTATATATATATATATATAAGTGAGTTGTAAAGCGAGGAGGCTAATTTTTAATATACATTTGTTTAATTTAAATTTACGTAATATAAAATTAGATTAACCATCTCAATAATAATACCAAATTGCATAAGCTATATGGATATGGATGTTCAGTACATATAGTGAGTCCCAAATATACATCACTTTAAGCACCGACACACATACAAATGTTTTCATTATAAAATGAATTATTATTTCATATTAATAGTATTACGAAAATGGCATGCTTTACGTGGATTCTCATTTCACTGTTTAAGGTTTATGGCTTTTAACAACATTATTTAAAGGTATGTTGGTTGCTACGTGAGAATTAATCTATGTGGTTGCATGGAATATAGTCAATTTGGGATGAACAATTATTATTAATTAAATACAACTAATATTTGAAAAAATGTACATAAAAATTAGATAATACTTTTTAATGTGAAATTACAGATTTCCATTGCTAACCACTAGTCAAACATACAAATAAGTGCATCATATTTAATTCTAATGAGATAATTACTTTTCCCTTATTGATTTTATCCTTCAACACGTTGTTTTATGAAAATTACAACTATTTTTTCTGTATTGACTACACCTAACACGTTGTTTTATGAAAATTGCAACTATTTTTTCTGTATTGACTACACCTAACAATTATGCGTTAGAAATCCATCATTCTTTGCACTAAGTTTCATGAACATTGGTTCCATTTATTTCTCAAATTCATGGTTTAGTCATCTTCATATCTCATTTTTTATTCAACCATTTCTATACAAAGATAACTCCACTACACTCTTTAAATTCACATTATTTATTTTTGTTAAATTCACATTATTTATTTTGTTGAACAAGAGAAAAGTAAGGGTAGATGAAGGGTCATATGTGCTTCTCGAAGATCGATCAAAACTCTTTGTGCATTAAATTGTTTCCTTCATCAAACATAGAACTGTGTTGCATATGGAAAGATTTTAAAGCTAAATTATGCCCTCAAATGTGCCAATATTAGACCCACCTCATTACACATGCATACCCACAAAAGAAAATAGAATCCACCTACATGCATGGATTACACTTGCATTCCCATGGAAGCCATGGAAATTGATAAGTTAAATATGCCATTCAGTATTCAGTCGACCAACTCCAGGTGAGCAATCCAGAATGAAGGAACATTTAGCTGAAGAAGGGACCTTTTCTACATAGAAAATTTACACAATAGTATATGTATTGGAGTATTTTCTAGGGTGGTCAAACCTTCATATAAGAATGCGTACAAGAACTTGTGATGGTATAAACCTCACTAGACAATTGCCCCTAGAAACAAACCTTCTGTTGCTGCTTCTGGATCGAATGGTTGTGCTAAGTCCAGGTCTGTATTTTGTTTTTCTTGGATTGTATGGTGGTGCCAAAACCAGGTCCAAATCCAGTTATGTTGAATTTATTTTAATTCCATACCCACATTCATTCATTTTATTTGTTTTCACTTAGAATATAGTGGGTAAGAAACTAAGAAATGGGCACATATTTCTTCCCGTTCCTATAATAGTGAGTCCATTTAGGAAGAGAGTGGAAAAAGGAAATGAAGATGCCTTTCTTGTGGGAATATCGTGTAGTATACGTTTAGAAACTAAATACCCTGAAATTTTCGATAGGATGGATTTCTTGCACATGTTTTGTTGTAGTTGCATAGTCGTTTATATCCATAAGAAATTGGAAGATTTTTTTGTGCCCACTCTCTGTTGTAAACCCAATTATAGTGATCATATGACTCCTCAAATGTTTAAAGTGATATTTTCCAATCATATGATTGAGAAGTGGAATTCAAAATTGTTTGAAGTGGACACTCCCATTTCTCAGATATTTTATTTCCCTTTCAAGGATTTCTCTACACTATTGTTGAAGGATATGTCTTGAGTAGGAACTCAACTGTTATATTTGTTGCTATTATGTTAAGTCAAAATGCCCTGGATAAATAAAGTTATTATGTGTTTAATGAAATGTTACATGGCATGAGGAGTTGGATTGCTCTAGATTAAAGAATTTGTTAGCTTTTGAGAACGCAAAATATGACTTGATTTTATTCAATCTAGACAAAGAGAAATAGTGGTAATGGTGTGTAGGGTGAAGAAAAATCGTTCAAAAAATGTTTGCATGTTGTCATAGGATTTGCAAGTTAGTAAATAGGTAACTTCATACTCGTTTAATTAATATAACTACTTTTACGTTGGGATGTTGGAACATAAATATATTAGCTTTATGTTGAAAGAAAAAGTGGTGGTCATTATCCTACCTCACCTATTGCTGATAAGGATTTTGGTTTTAATCTAAAAAAAGAAATTACCAAACTAAATTTTACATTATGTCTTTACTTCACTATGGAGATGGATACATGATTATTTCTAGGTGAAGGGAAAAGCCTACGTACTAATTGTTTTTCTCATAATAAACCTATTTCCTAAATTGTATCTAGAAAAGGAGAGTTTGATATTTGAAGAAGACTTAGATTATTCCTTTTTCCCAATTTTGGCAAAGCTCATTAAAGTAGTCAAATCAATCTAAAAGGAAGGAAATACATTCAACTTCAAATGGTAGATTTGTATGCTTTATGTATTTATGCTCCCTTAGTAGGAAGTTGTAAAAAGACCTCATTAGTGAGAGGTCAAAATAGTTTAGTAGAACCTATCTAGGTAAGAGTCATAGAGAACTTATCCTTGGAGATGCCTGTAGAGCTCTAATATCCCCCCATCTATATCTTAGTGAGTTCATTTTGAGGAATCTTATGTCCCACTTAAATACTACTTTTCCTTTGTGAGATGTTAATTAATGGAGAAGAGCATTGAATGAAATACCTTTTAGGACCTTTACTATGGTAAGTGATGACCTTGGTCCAAGAAAGTATTTTATTTATAGGAGCTAACGAAGATTACTTAATAAATAAAATATAATAAATATTATGTTGTTAATCCATAGGTTTGAACCCACTACTTAATCCATAACCTCCTGATATTCTAAGCTTAAGGCTATCGAAACATAGATCTAAAGCTACAGAATAAAATGTTAATGTATAGAATGCTGGTGAGAGGGTTATTTGAATTGATGCATCAAAAATGTGAGATAAATAATGGTTATTGCAAAGTTTGTTAATATGCATATCTTGTTAATAGAAAAACAGAAAAACATTATAACACAGAAAAACATTGTAATATACATGGGCTTGAGTCACTAAGGGATATTAACAAAATTTACCTTAGTTTCCTCAGTGTCTTAGATGTAGCAATGCTCACCAATTATTGCATGTCTTTTTATGCATTTTCTGTAAGATTCTCACTAATTATTGCATCTCTTTTCTACATGATGCAAAATGAGTTTCTATGGTAGGAAGAACATGACCCGTATCTTCCTTAAGATGAGTTCTCAGCCTCTAAGTGAGTTCTTGGGGTAGGAATGACATGAGCGAACAAGACCTCTCTATTGGCAGTGGAATGGAATGAAGTAGTGGTTGGAATTTGGAACGAAGTAGTGGTGGGGAGGTGGAATGAATTAGTGGTGTGGAGAATCGATGTGTTGGACTTGAAATGAAGTAGTGGTAAGTGACAAGAAGAAAAGGTAAGTGATGAGAAGTTACTATAACGAGATATGGAAAGAAGCTAGAAGTGATGGAAGTTAGCCATAACTGTTAATATTTGGATAATTTAACCAAGGTGATTCATTGTTTGGATAAGAGAAAATGAATAATTCCAACCTCATGGGCTCCACCATGAGTGGTCCAAAATTTGGATAAAATTTACAAAGCAATTTCGAAGGTGAATATGGACTTTGGATAAAGGAAAACTGACCATTCCAGCCTCATGGGTTCTCCCACAAGATGCCTAAACTTTGCATAAAATCGATAAATCCAAATAACAAGGTGAATATAGACTTTGGATAAAACTTATTTTCATATGTGCAAATTCAGCAACCCAACAATAAAACCTCAAAAATGAAACTTTGGATAAAACAAAATGTTTTGGTAAAAAAATTGGTCAAATTCACTCACAAACACAAATTAATATGGATTCAAAGTTGAATCAATCACTATAGTCCTTGTTCTCCCATAGGAAGGGACCAATAAGAAAAGAAGTCACTTTCAAAAACTTTAGAAATATTGAAACAATTTCATCATTATTAGAATAAAAATTCTTCTAAAATAATATTATATTAGGTATGAATTCAACCATAATGGATTTCTTTAATGTGAATATACACCTCCTCCCACCCTTTGATATCCTCTTCTTTAGAATCTATATTTTCATTCCTTGTGATCAAGAAATATATAACCCCAAATGTTGTTGTGATAAGGAGAGGTGATATAAGGGATACTTCAACATCCTCTTTTCATTAAATATCACTTGAAAACAATCTAGTCATGGTAAAATTTCAAAATATTCCTTTGCCAAAAGGTCTCACATACCTTGATTGCAAGCCCTACGGTCCCTAATGTTGTGGCTCTTGGCATATTGCTTCTTTCTCTATCCAATTTCAATCCCCAAGTTATTATGTTAAATCTAACCATAACGCCATTAATAATAATGCTAATGGTAGAAGACATAGAGGTATAATTAATCTTTTTCAAGGAGGGAGAATGGGCTAGTGTTGTTTTAATGGATTTTTGGCCAACACTATAAAATTTACACAAATTAGGTTTGTTTATATAAAAATTAGAAATAATGGATGAATCTTTTATTTATCTATGTTTTCTTCATCATTAAATTTGACCTCACATAGGATATAGCCATAATATTCAACTCTATCCCTTATTTTTATTGTATATCAAGACTCTACGTGATTCCATGGGCCTCATTCTTCTCCTAGTGGGACACTCCATTTTTATTTGGTAAAATAGGATATTCCATACAATACAAACACCTTTAGTAATCAACAACACAACCAAATCAAAGACCATTAAAATGATATTTTTACATGGTTAAAACCCTTTAAGAGGGAAACAATTGATGACTTCAACTAATGTAGCCACTAAAGAAATTAAATTAATGCAAAAAAAAAATGTACATAATAGACTTACTTAGTATCAATCTTTAACAGTGACCCTCCATGATATTTAAATAAGAAACATGGTCCATATGGGTTCCAAGCCATGGATCAATAACTATTAGTATTGAGGAAAATATGAGTTTTTTTATCGCTCTATCTCTATAACATATTGCAACTATTTGACTACATTTCAACTAGTTCATACTAAATAAGCACACTAGGAAATTCACTTTTACCTAAAATACACATTAAACCAAGTCGAACTTACCTAACTCTTAAGTGTGTAAATATCACAGAATCCCCCTTAAAAATAACTTGGCATAGGATTGAAGGATTTACATAGGTTATGCAATAGGATATGGAAGGAGGCATTAAATCCCACCACCCCCTTAATGGAAAATTCCTAATGCCTAACATAGAGAAAATTTTAGAGAACTTTTCTTATATAAGAAACTTTATCAAAATGTATATAAGTTGATCATCTATAGGGAAAAGCTTCACTTCAATTACATAATCATGAATGGTTTTTCTAGTTAGGTGAATTTTTTGTTAAATGTGTCTTCTACCTTGATCTTGAATATGTTTTTAGTAACATTAGTGGCCCTTTGATTATATTAAAAAAAGGTGATCATATTTTTTTGGTGGAATCCAAAATATGAAAGGATCTATTCAAGCCACAAATCTTCTTTACATGCATTAATCGTTTCTTGATACTCAACTTCTACTGAAGAAAGAGAAATAGGGTATTCCTTCTCACAAGCTCAAGTGACAAGTCGTAAACCAAGATTGAAAACATACCCTACAAGTAGACTTCCTATGATGAGAATTTCCAATACAATAGTAAATGAGTGAAGGTCATGAACAAAGGAGTTCACAATGAACTATAATGTATCCAAAACTAAAATGTGCCTTAGATATATTTAAGAATCCATTTTGGTACTTTCCAATGATTTTCATGAGGAATTTTCATATATCATGTTACATGACCAATAAGGGCAAAATAAAAATGGGCATGAGCCAAATACAAAAGCCTAAGAAGTAAATGACATTATAATTTGGCATCCAATTTTGGTGTAGTGTAGGTAAGAATAAGTTTGAATCTAGAATGGAAGGGAGAAGGGGTTAGTTTACAATATTCCATGTTAAAGAAGTGAAGGTCACATGCATAATGGATTAGGAAAGAGAAATCTGTTTCTTGGTTTGAAATATTGGAGACCAAGGAGATAATGCAACTAACCTAATTTTGTTATTTCAAACTTTTTCTTAAGGCTTGACTTCACTTGGGTTAAATGTTTAGGGTCACTACTAGTGATGTTAAGGTCATCAACATAAAAAAAAAAGGATTATTAGATATCTTCCTACCTTTTCGTGGAGAAATTATGGTTAGAATGAGATTTACAAAAGCTAGGGTGAGGAATAAATATATCCATCTTAGCGCACAAGGCTCAAGGATCTCGTTGAAGACCATAAAGAGATTTCTTAGGGAAAGAATAAGATCAAAGTCACTATGAAAAATATGAGTTTATTCCATGTATATTTTTTCTCTTAGATCCCCATGTAAGAAGTTGGATTTAACATCCATTTGATGGACCTTCAACCAATGTGATGTAGAAAAGGGCTAGAATAACATAGACAAAATTCATTTTCATGACGATCGAAATATTTCATTGCAGTCAATTCCTTCAACTTGAGAGAATAATTTACCAACTAATGAGAAGTTATGTCTTTAAACACTTCCATATAATTCACACCTAATTATATCCACTCATTTACATTTAACAAGATTTTTTTTTGGAAGAGGGGAAAATTCCTTAGTATCGTTCACCATCAAAGAATGATATTCTTAATTTATTGTTGTATCCAAAGAATGGATGGCATGAATCTTTTTTTTTTTCAAATCACGAGTCTTTGAAACATAAATTGAAAGAGAGGAGGCTCATTGGAATTATTAATGAATATGATGCTAATTTGTACAATATATCGCAAGACGACCAAATACTTGTCATATATATTAGACCCATCTAGGAAGTTGTGGTGTCCATGTTGATCCATGATCAATTGACTAATTTGGACAAACGTGAGCAGTGAGTGGTGGATTTTCATCTTCATTATCAACGTCTAAAGAAGAAACCATAATAGAATGAAAAAAAAAAGTATTCCATACAAGATGAACACCTTCAGTAACCACAACACAACCAAATCAAAGCTTCATTGTTTTTCATCTCTCTAATATTCCAATCTTCTCAATATGTGGTTGCATAGCAATATTCCAAATAATGTTATCATCTAAACCTAGTCAAATTAGAGAGAACATTTTTGCATCATTCTTGATGTTGGATATAAGTTGATCCCTTTCATCTTGTTCCATAACATCATAGGGTGCTTAACTTGGGGTTTCCTTAAACCCATTCCATACAATATCCCATAGCTCATCCATTTGTAATATGGTTCTCATCTTAATGATCCAAACCTCAAAATATTTACTGAAGGAAGTAAGAAGTCATATAAAACAAGAATAAATAAATTCATGCTAATTAAATCTTAAGAGAACTCGGTCACTTTTAAAAACCAATTATCAAAAGAAACAATTTTTATTTTTATTTTCTTTCCAAAAGAAAATCAACGGACCACTCAATAAATCAATCAATGTGTACCAATCATACCTCTCATATCGATATAAAACCAAAACATATTTTTATCTTCATATATTTTCTTAACCTTTTTCCCTTTCTAACCATACAATATCTTAAAACAAATAAAAAAATCCATATCATACATACATGACAATATCATACATTACATCATAGCTATATATATTTAGTATAATTAGTATTATATATCTAATAGTATATATAGTTCAGTCTGTAAATGGAAATGATGGTTTTTCGGTCTTCTACATAATATGTCTATGTTGGCTTGCAAACTATTCACAATTCTAACTTCTCTTTGAGCGCCCTCACAGACTGTGGATGTAGACCTTCAAATAATCTAATTCCTCCAATTCTTTGGCTTCGATATGACAAATAAGGAAACAAAAAAATAAGAGATTAAAATACGACCTACTCTTGGATGAATTAATTGATTCAATTTCTTAAATCTTACATGATCATAAAGACTCAAAACCTCTAAGAATAGTCATGCTAAACTAATTAAAATGCACATGAAAGATAAATGACACACACATGATTGAGAGTTCACACACATGACTAGCATTTGCTGAATCTATCTTTCTAAAAATAACTGATACAAATGGAAAGTGAAATACAACCATGGTATTTATCCACCCATGGTATTGTAAGTGGAATCCACCTATGGTATTCATCCACCCAAGGTATTTATCTACCCATGGAATTTAGCCACCATATTATAAGTGGCATCGACCCATGGTATTCATTCACCCATGGTATTGTAAGTGACATACACCCATGGTATTTATCCACCCATGGTTTCATCCATCTATAGTATTTATCCACCCATGTGATTTACCCATGGTATTGTAAGTGGAATCCACCCATGGTATTCATTCACCCATGGAATTTAATTGTGGTATTGTAACTCAAAAAGGATATAAAGAACAAGTCACATTTCATAAATGTCAAATTGTCCACCACAATGTAGCTTCTACAATTATTCTCTATTTTAATAAAATGTTTCTTAGTGATTTTACCTATTGTGTTTTCTCATATTTTTCTAGCATTTCAAGTTTTTAGATCTTGGGGACCTCTCCCCAAGATCTGGATCATTGTATCAGAGCAAGTTACTACTCCATCTGAATGAATGTTTGAAGCACAATGATGGATGAAACATAGAGAAACAATCTTCAAGAAAATTCATGCAAGTTCCACAACCTTGACAGAGAATTTCAAAAGGTGTAAAATAATTCACTTGAAAGGATGTTCTATTAGGTCAAATGGGTTTTTTACAAAATTTGATTTGGTTTCTCGGTTTGAAAGATATGAGCAATTGAAGTTACATCTGTTTGAACCATTGGAAGACCATGCGTACAATTAATTTCAATAATAATTTTCTCACTCCACAAGTCATCAAAGTTCCAGTGTCTTATATCAATGAAAATATCTCTTCTATACCTCAAATTTGTCTTTGACAGAATTCGATTTCATCGCCTGTAGCAAAAGTTATCAACAAAGTTGTAGGAAGATGTCTATTGCTAGAAACAAAATGTGAAAAAATTCTTTACAACATCTTATTGGATAGGAGAATCTACTGATGAGCCTCAGTATTTCAACAAGAATGGTACAACTCCCAACGCTACCAACTTTAATTATTACCCCTCGGTTCATTCAAACTTAAGAGGTATTATCACTACATGTGCAAAATACAATGTGTCTTTCTTTCGCTATCATGATGTAATGGAGTGAATGCAATGAAATAAAATCTTAAACTAATTATATAAATGGAAATATTACTTTGAAAAGAAATTAATCATAAGCAAGAACAACAAATTCTAATTGAAATCATAAGAGCATGAATTCAAATAAATAGGCCTAATCTACATTTTAAAAATGCATGTCCTAATTGGTGTTTTATTCTTACTAAATCATGGATTTAGAGCATACGTGTTATGGTTCAACCCTGAGAGACAAAAATGAAGCTTTTTGAGAAAATCTAGTCAAGTTTACATGTGCTAGAGGAGTGTTATAGGAAGTCACATCGTTTGCTATAGGAAGGAAGTTACAGGTTTTCTACACGAAGATATAATTCACCGAATGACCAAGTAAATCAAATTCAAATGGGATGGTAATTTTTTTTTATTGAATAGGATGTCTTAGGTATCCATTCAAAGTGGAATCACTTAGAAAAACCCTTGTTAACACATCCTAAAAAATAACAGAAAATTACTAGTCTGAAATCTAGAAATTTGAAAACTAATGAGTTAGCTAACCTATAAAATGACTAACCTAATCAAGTGATAATGAAATAGGGTAATTTTTTTTATTCAAATTTAATGTTTATATGATGTAATTCAAGTGGAATAAACTCCAATGAATCTCATTAGCATGTTCTAAATAATGGCAGAAAATTACTACTATTTGCTAGAAGGGGCTTCTAGAATATTTTAGATTTGTGAATAAGAAAAATAATCCAAGTAGCTCAATGATTACTATGACCTTCAAAATCTATTCCAAGAATGAAATGATTCTTGTGATCCTCCAAAATAACTCACTTTAGCCATTTAAACCAATCCTACAACAATAAATAATCAATAATAAATGTACAAATAGGAAAAACAAGAACAATAGATGCATGTGAATAAGAAGTGAAAATAAGAAAAGTAAATTATACAAAAGGGCTTAGAGGCTTCTCGGATGGCCAAGCCCAAGGAAACTCAGAGTCCTATGAAGGGGACCAATATTTAGAAGCTAAAAGTCACACCAAGCTTCATTATTTGAATCAATATAACTACATCCCTGCTAGAAATGAAAGTGGAGCTACAAAAATACAAGTTTTCTCAATGAGATGACTAAGAAAAACAAGGCCCTAGAGGAAAATTCAAATTCATACTTATAAAAAATGATGAGGAAGCATTCTCCTTGAAAAGAGGAAGTTTTCCTCTCCAAAATCAATCAATTAGTGGATATAGTTCCCAACACTAGGAATATGCATTAAATGACAGGGAACACATTCCTAGGTTTCCTCAATCATTGGAGCTCTATAATTTGTGCAATAATTTCATAATATCTTATTGATTTATTATCCAATATTGAACCTCCTATAGTAGGGAGAAAGTCTATTACAGGTCTACTTGGGCACATCGCTCCTATCATTCATATCAATACTTTTAGGGCTCATCAAATGTTAATTCTGTTGCTACATGCCCTAGACAAGTCATCACATTGAATGCCATCATTCCTGAGAGTTTCCTGGCTTGAAGACATCCCGAAATGACTCCTTGAGGGACCAAAACAACCTTGGTCAAGGGTAACTAAGCTGCAAAGCACTTAGGCCGATTCAAGCCTGCTCTGTAGAGCACCTAGGCCCACTTTGACCTGTGCTGGGTGAGATTGAGCAAAATCTTCATATGGTTCTGGGAATATTCTTTCATTCTAGATAATTCTAGAAGCTTCTCACCTCTTATCCTCTCCTATGAGCTCGAAATTAGATAGGGAATGAATCAAATAACCTCGTATCCTCACATCCCTTCATCCATGGGAACTAACTGACAAATTGGAAAGCCATTCAATGCCCCATTTATGACAAAACCACCTCCATTTCCCTATAAATTGAGCACTCATCATAGTGATCATGGGATGGACTTTGAGAATTTGTAAGGAGATAATATTTGTTTGAGGTTTGAGATTGTAAGAAAATATTGTTATGCTACCAGAGTGCTGTGCTTTTGGTGTGATGAAGGATGGAACACAAGCTAGATGAGTGACATGGGATTGGACTTCTTTGGTTGTAACTCTTCCTTCTACTTAATAAAGTTGTTTACACCTTTTACCATATTATTTCCTTTATGTATGATGATTATATGTGTACATTTTTTCAATTCCATTTGCCTATAGTAGATAGATCTCTTTCTTCGATTGGTTTTTGTCCTCTATTTATGATTGTAGGTACTTATTGAGCAGATTCAGTTCGAGAAGGAGCGACGGGAGCTATTAAATGGAGAAAAAGGGAAGTGAAGGATAACAGGTAGGTCCCTTGTCTTATTTATCTTCTATAGGAAAAGGTTAAAATGTTTAAATTTGTTGTTCTAGGTGTAGCTGCCCACCTAGGGAAATTGTGTTTATCCATAGATGCAAAATTCCACATAACAAATTGATGACCATACTAGGGAATGATCATCATTCCAAGTAGTTTATATTCATCCTACTACACCATAGTAGACTTTACTTGCCTTCATTAATCTTATTTTAGTCTTTTTGAAGTGGTTTTGGTCAAGAAATTAAGGTTAGATGTCTTTTGATTGGCCTTGCTGGCACCAACGCAGGCTTGGTGAGGGGACAGTGCTCTTCAAAGCACCCTTGGCTTAGAGACAGTGTTCGCCAATGCAGTTACCCCCACTCTGACCTACACTTCTCCTCCTTCAGCTTAAAACCCCATCTTTGGCTTGGATTTTTCCAATTTTTCTTCTGAAATTGTTTGTTTAAAGATCAATGTTTCTATGGTTCTGAAATCAACTTGTATCTTTTCTCCTAGCCCTACTTTGACCTTGATTGCGTAGTGTTTCTGAAGACTTTTCTTTATCATTATCAATGCATTGTCAAGTTTAGTTTATATCAATTATTCTTTTCTGAAAAGGAAGTGTCGTAATGTCTTCATTTATTTGGAAAAGAAACTGTCATAAAGTCTTCGTTTCTTGTGAAAAGTATTGATTGATTGTTTGGACATCTAGTTCCTTTTTGTTCATCTAAACACTAAAGGGACTGAAAAGAAAAACTTTCATCATGCATATTGTAGTTTGTGAATTCTTGATAGGAATAGCTAGGGAAATTTCATTAGGTGTGCTCTTTTCTCTTTGTTAAAGATCTCATTGCTCTATCCCTTACTAGTTACGGTTTTCATTGTTAATTGAATGAAAGAATGTTTCTCATGTTAGTTGCATTATAGGAATTCCAAACATACATCACGTGGTAAACCTTGAGAGGCAAATTCTTAAGAAGAATAACTTAAAAGTTATCTCAGTTAACCCAATGGAGCATTGTAACTTAACACATAACATTTAGAGGTCTAGGCTGAAGACATGTTTCGGCGTTGTTAAACATAGCAGTTGTCGCTAACTTGTCTGCAATAAATTTTGAGTGTGATACCTCATTCCACGTACATAATTATATCGTAGCTCATCCACGTACCTTTGGATATATAGGGCAGTGTTAAAGTACGTAAAGTATAAAGGAATTCTCTCACTGTGCGGTTTCGCATTAGACAGTGCTAACACGGATTGGGCCGCCACGTACATTCGGGTATATATGGGAGGATTGCATTAGGTTGCTATCCATCCTTAACAAATTGAGTCAGCCACCTTGTACACTTTGATACACCGAACACAACATTCGAGGATATTTCCTACACATATGTCAAGTCTTTGGTTTACTAAGGTAGTATATTGCAGTTCACATTTCCTTGGTAATCATTTTGCATCGATTATCCCTATTTTGTTTTGTTATGTTATTTTTCTTAAAATAAAATTAATTGACCATCAATAACATCCTCAACGCTCACTCCTTAGTTGATATTAGGTTGAGACATATGGCAACAACTCCGGAGTCCACCGATCAAGGAATTCCTTTTGATGGGAATCCTAGTCCTTTTTTTCATTTCAGAAATATTGGTGCTCCTTATATGCATAAATTGTCCCTTCCGAGATTTACCACTAGCTTGCCAATATGGTTGTTTTCAACCTTCTTGGTTCAAAATGTCATTATTTCTCTGCAATCGAGTACTCCTCCAACTGGAAAAAATCAACCTCCAGTTGATCCTAAAGTTGACCCGTTTCCTTCTTCTTCGTCTTTTTCTTCTTGCCCTTCTTCCTCTTCCCCTGGTGAATGTATTGACACTTAGTGACCAGGTGGCTAAGAAGAAGAAGAAAGGGAAGAAGAAGAAGAAAAATCATCAGAGGGGCAACCAAGCAACCATTGCTTTGAATGCAACTTCTGATGAGAAACCATTTGATAAGCCTCACAAAGTTCGATAGCCATGTAAAATTTGTATGGGAGACCATCTTCTTCCAAGTTGTCCTGATATTCCTGAGATATTAGAAGAATGGTCTTCTCATTCACATCGTCTTGTGTCATCAAATTCTAGATATCATGGTGGTGATACATCATCAACTAGTGGTAGTAAAGTTCATGGAAGGAAGGGTAAAGTTAAGTTTACCTGTAGGTTATGTGATTGTACCTGGCACTATTATAGATGAAGGTGCATCTGTGAGTATCCTTTCCTCCACTACTTGGCAAGCACTCGGTTCACTGCTACTTGTGCATGTTACCTAGAATCTGTTGGCTTTTAACAGATGAACCAATCAACCATTAGGGATCCTTCCTCAGTTGCCTATTACTTTGGGAGGAAAAATTGTTTATCTCAATGTGATGGTAGTCCTAGGCTCTTTATATTGCAATTTACTTCTATGGTACGACTACATTTATGACATGGGAGATATTATTTCAACACTCGTTTGAGTGATGTGCTTCCCGAATGAAGGAAAAATTGTCACTGTTGACCAACTTTCATTTCCTAGTTCAAATATGGATTCTAGTCAACCATCTTCCCTAAATGGTCCTTTTGTCCCAATGGTATCTTCCCCACCATGAGTCAATTATGTGGTAACCTGTTCCATGCCTACATCAACTAACAATCAATTTCGCAATGTTGTACATTATGTACTGGGGGCATTGGAACCAGATCTTAGATTCCTTGTTATGGATCCATTCAAGAGCATTCTTCTCCCATCTGATGAGAACCTCTTCAAAGTCATGACCTCTTATGGGTCATGAACAAGGAATATGAGGATAGTTCTTTTACTGTGTCAACCTCATTAAAAAATGAAATAGGTCCCTAAGCATAGTTCCTTGTCTTTTGTCAAGCTTGTTAAAAAATGAAACAAGGAAAATGAGGATAGTTCCTAGTCTTGTGTCAACCTCATTAAAAAATGAAAGAAAGGGTATGAGCATAGTTCCTTGTCTTGTGTCAAGCTCGTTAAAAAATGAAACAAGGAATATGAGGATAGTTCTTTTACTGTGTCAACCTCATTAAAAAATGAAACCGGTGCATGAGCATAGTTCCCTTTCTTGTGTCAAGCTTGTTAAAAAATGAAACAAGGAATATCAGGATAGTACTTGGTCATGTGTCAACCTCATTAAAAAAAGAAACAAAGGAATATGAGCATAGTTCCTTGTCTTGTGTCAATATCCTTAAAAAGTGAAACAAGTAATATGAGGATAGTTCTTTTACTGTGTCAACCTCATTAAAAAATGAAACAGGTCCTAGAGGATAGTTCCTTGTCTTGTGTCAAGCTCGTTAAAAAATGAAACAAGGAATCTGAGCAGAGTTCCTTGTCTTGTGTCAAGATCATTAAAAAATGAAACAAGGTCCCCTAAGAAAAGCTCCAACTTGAGTCTTTGATTAGATCTCGTAAAATCCCAATCGAGTCTTTAACTTGATCTCGTAAATGAACCTTCATTCCATGTACCTAATAGCCATGAGTAGTCTACTTAGGTGAATGTAATGAAGCTTGGGGGGCCACCTAGAATTGAGTCATCATGTTGGTGGCATGTAAACCAATCTCAAGCATAGTTTTTCATTTCAAGCTTGTGTAAACATGAAACTGAATCCAACCATAGTTTTTCATTTCAAGCTTGTGTAAAAATGAAACTGAATCCAAGCATAGTTCCCTATGGTTCAAGCATGTGTAAAAATGAACCCATCTCAATTTTAACCCTTATGATTGCCATTCTATCAGCCTCTTCTGTTAGATGAGCCTTTGTTTTTCTCCTTCCATTGTCACTATTTGCTTGCCCGATCATACGCTTTCACTTGGTTGTTTTACCCTTTTTGAGGAACACTTGCAATGAGTGGTTTTATTAGCCAACCTCTTCAAATAAATAAACATGTTTTGAGAAGTTCCAACATCACTGAAACCAATTTCTATCCTAGACACCACTCATTCCTCTAAGTGGAGTCCTCTTTAAGCTCTTTTCAAACTCTTGAAATATGAAAATTTTGCAGAGTGCTTGTCCTTTTCAGCTCATTCACGGATTGGAAACAAAATCTACTTAGTATAAGTTTAACCCTTTTCCGGTTTGACATAGATTATTTAGGAAAAAGTAATACATTGATTGAACATGGTCAATAGGTCAAGAACTTGTCGAGTTATTTCTTTGTACCTTTTTAAAACTCTCTAAACATGAAAAGGACCAAGTTATCATTCTCTTTATGTCGTTAAAACATCAAATAGCGAAAAACTTTTCCATCATGACAAGACCAACTTTCACCTTTGCTAGACTCGTTAAAACATGATGAAAATGAGATTTTGGGGGTAAGGAAAAATCCATTTTCATAATAATTTTTGATCCTTGACCTATGGGTTATGAGCCCACAAGTCTATCTGAAGCGTTAAATAATGTTTTTACATAATAAAAAAAGCTGGGACATGGCATTTTTAGGAATACACAAGAATACACATGGAACCCCTATCTGATCCCAAAGGCGAGATCTCAAAAAATATTGAGTTGCATCTAATGAAGCTTCAAGTCCACTCTCGTATCTCATTCACATAATGCCCGAGTTCGATAACATGAAGGCTCTCCACCGATGCGACATATCGGCGATCACTCGTCGCAATTTCACGTCCACCCACATGCCTCTGCTTATTTTCGATGCGATATGTGGTGATTGCATATCACAAGTCTTCTAGGGCCGAGGTCCACGTCCTTTGGGAACTGATCTTTGTGATGTGATGCCAAACTATGATATGATATTGACCATTCATCGTAAAGATCCAACAGTCTTGTGCATCAACACTTCATTTCTTTGTCCACTTGATGGACTTCTGCGTTAAACAATTTCCTTTTCCAAACTCTTGTTTCCACACGACATTTATATGAATAGTTAACGCTATATCTTAGATCACCATAGATCCTACTATGATTGATGGTCAATCAAAACACTTCACAACTGGGAATTAAACCCTCAGCACACACATATGAAATAGAGTTGAAAATGGACATAATACGCAGACCTAGAACACAATATCTATTTTATATATACAGGATGATTACAGCTAAGGAATTTCATCCTTAGAACAGTCTCCTCTTGACTACATCACGTCTATCTCTAATTTCACAGTTCTATCTAATTCTCTGTCTCTCCTATTACACTTGAACACGCAGGTTCATATATAAAAGGAACGTTGGATTATTAGATCGGATCACTGAAAGGATTTGATTAGATCTCTCCATGATTTCCTCCAACACTGTACTTAGAACCTTCTCTCCGACTTTCTTGAGATCCATTCTGATGATCCGACTGGGGTTTTGCAAATTATTAAAAGAGAAAGTTCATCTGAAGGTCACTGGCTCGAATCGACTTTCACTAGCCGTATCGCATCCACAAACTTCCAGATATGGTTCAGAGAATTCCATTTGGAAGGGAATATCTAATAATTCATTATTAGAAGGTCTAGATGTAATTCATCATATTTATTAGTCTTTGAACATTATAATCAACAATTCTACTGCTAAATCATGGTCGTGCCCACCTGATTGTGAATATGAGCACAATCGCGATAAAAACCCTTGGACCATACAATTAAAAGGCCGTTAGAGTACCTGGAATTTCGCTTCCATTGAATCCTTCGTTTTCCTGTTGAGGGTATCTTTTTTTTGGACTTGGTGCGGATGAATGTGAATTGACATCTGAGTTTGCTTTCCAATCACATTAGAAGTATATTTTTTTTTACTCCATTAATAGTAAACGTTTTGCAGCAGAAGTTTTTTTGCTACAGTATGCACTCAATCATATCCATGGTGGGAATAGTTCTCACTAGCAAGAGAACTATCCTGAATGGTCCCAGATGATAAAACACACCCTCATTTTCAATGATTTGTGGAAAGGAGTATGTGTCAGAGACGGAGACAATAAACCAGTACAACCTACCTTAGATAAAGAGCTCGTCATTTGGGAAAACAAGAACAACAAAGCTTATTCATTAATCGTAGCATCTATAAATGGAGAGGTGAGTCGCCATAATTCGTCATATTCAACTGCCTTTGAAGCCTTACAAAAGCGGAAAGAACTCTATGACTCACATTCTGCACTTGAAGTTGTCCAACTCATGATTAAACTCTTCACTCTTG